>SWEM01000338.1:0-33090 GCA_019593585.1 Nitzschia palea | reverse complement strand
TTCAGGATCATCAACTTCTAACTCCAAATCTTCGTCGTGGACAAGTGCGTCATCTGTCCCAAGAGCCATATCGACAATAGTCTTACGACAGTACGTAAAGATACCCTCAATCTCTTCGTAGTCTGTCTCATATATGGTCTTGATTTGCAGATCTACTAGTTGGTTCATTTCAAATGCCGGCATGTAACCCCGACGAGGTGCATCAAAGTTGGAAACATGTTCTTTCCACGCTCTCTCCCATTCCTCGCCATAGTCGATCAATATCTCTTCATCTTCTTCAATGTCACGTAATGCAACAAGGTCAAAGGAAAGGCCTGCATGGCTGATTCGGTGCCAATTGTGATGAGATTCATTCAGCCATTCCGGATGTCGCAGATTCTTACTCCAAACGATCTTGGCATTAGGTTTTTGACGGGAATGATTGATCAAGGCCGTTTGCAAGCCATAAGGACAAAGCAGAAGTGATGTGTCTCTGTGTCCAAAGCAGTAATTCAAAAGAAGCTGATGATGATTTGGAGCTCTAACATTTCGTCGAAGAATGCCTTCTTCGTCAGGCATCGATTCGTACATGGTTAGAATGTTTCGATCACCAATGTGAATCAGGGGAAGCGGGGCTACCAATCCACCTTCAGGAATGAAGCGATTGGCAAAGGCGCCACGACCAGCATGTGGTATTTGACTGACTCCATCTTTGATGTTATCCATACACTGACCATTTTCTTCCAGCCAGTCAAGATCTCGAATACTCTCATTGTATGTGCTGTTGGCAGTTCCTCCAGTCGCCAGAACATGATCGACTTGCGAGACGTTGTTGGGCAAAGCGTATATTGTACGGGACTTGACTGGAAAGTCATGTACAATCAAATTGTATAAGGCGTCATTGAGACTCTCTGACACGTTAGCGCTTCCTGACAAAGCCGGAACTTTGCTTCTAAGCGAGCGAAAGCGCCGCAGCCATCCGTCGGCTCGTTTGAAGTCTCGCTCTAACGGCACACTTGCATAGGTAGGACGACTTTTGAAGTAATCTTCGCCATAGTCTGCGTACAACTCCATTCCAGGAGGAATGTGCGTCAATGCCTCAAACTTACGTCCGTGGTAAGGTGTAAACGCACCAGCTCCTGGGGAATCCGACGAAACCCCACTCAAGCTGACAGTCTGATCTGAATCGGTATCCCCGACATTGACCAAGTTCATGCGGCAGTTTACGGCTGCTCCCATTCCTCCACTACACAAATGAATTTCGTCGGCTGACTCTATCTCTTGGTCCGTTCCATCAAACATAGAAGCAGTCCACACATATTCATCCCAAAGAAAATGGATAGGTTGATGTCCGTTGTGCCACTGCAACTCGAAAACCGGAATGACGAGATCGCCATCTGTGACAACATCACCAGTATCAAAAGATCGGTGACCGGCAAACATTCCCATGCCACCGCCTGGGATGGTGCTCGGTGCTAGGTAGATTCCACACTTCTCATTCTTCTTTGTAGGGGTTGCTAAAGTTGACACAATCAAAGTCCAAAATAAACATATCACGATGCCTGTCCGAACTCGACGACGCTGATGTAATTGAAGTGACTGTGACATCTTCTACCAGTAATTTATTTATTTTGTGACGATGAGAACCACATGGGATTCGACTCTTTCAATCATGCTTTGTTTCGTCGTTGCCGAGGTTATTATATAACAATAAAACCGGGTCAAAAAGAACGGAATTCAAACGTTTGGCTCCAAAATTCAGGTTGTACCAGTTTCGAATCGTTCCAACCGACAACCTTTGGCATTTTGCAGTCGGCCCGGCGTCCTTGTTTGCGCGAACCGGCCTCACAAGTGAGTCAATCAATACACATTTTTAGTAAAAATGTATTCGCTTCTTCCTAGGTATTTCACAATAAACATCGTTTTTTTTCGCTGTCCCACGCCAACGGTACCCGATGGAGGAAGATTTGAAAAAGGAAATCTGATCACCCGTAGTGGTCTTGTTCTTTTAGCTGCCAGTGGTATAGTGCATTACCCATTTAGATTTACACGTCGCCAGGGGGTGCTGGTATGAGTTCTTGGTAAGTTTAAAATATACCCATTGGAAACCATAGGAGAAACCCTAAACATCATGGATCAGAACTGTCTGATGACAATGTGAACGATCATGTACACTTTGTACTGAATGATTTGCGACCTTACCCTCCTATTTCTAACTAAGTCAGCAGGCTAACAGTCGTAAGCAAGGGCGGCTCATCGTTGCTTTTGTATGCCCTAGGTCTGAAAATCGAAACTTTTCTCATCATTGCCCATCTGTTCTTGTACTAGTTTCCGATAGTTACTAGCTGTCACAAGTCAATGAAGGATGATTCGTAAAGAGTTAAAAGTTTTTTTACGCTTGTTTGAGTATCACAGGCGATAGACAATGCACAGCTAGAATGTTCGTCTGTAACCTTTGCTCCTTCTCATCCTCGTACGAAAAAAAAGGCCTTTCTACCAGGGATCGAGTCATCTCGTTGTCATTTAACTTCCTACCTGATTGCACTGTACAAGGTTTCCCACCACCAGACTTCGAAGACTCGCGGCAGCCCTATTGATGATTACCTTCTTCCCCACCTCGTTGCAAAAAACTTCATTTATAGTGGAAGTGTACTAACGACGCAACCAGTTCTACCGGTAGTAGTGAATGGATTTCATCTTACCGTCGCCTCGATGCTTTCAACGAACATCCTCCAAAGCCTATGAAAAATTTGGAATTAGCATCCCGCGACCTCCACAGGATTGTTCTTCCTGGATCTTTTGTACGTTTCTTGTTGATTGTTTGTGTAACCCTAACAGTTTCGCATGGTCGTTAATCAAGGCTAAAGAACCCCGCCATGCTGACGGCATAATGTCGTCGGGTATTCTCATGTCATGTCGGAAAGACCAGTACTGGTGATGATCCCTCGTATAAAACCCGTCACGAAAATAAAATGTGTCCCTCGGAACATCAAAAAGCACAAACTCAGGTCTGTCCCCATCATGGATGTCCCACATTCCTGCCGGCTGCGGCTCGTCGGTGCGAAAAAAGAGCTCAGCAACGTAACTGTCGTTGTGGGTGCGGTGTACTACGCGACATCGATAACATTCTTCACCTTCACAATCATAAACGTCCACCGTGGAACCTTTGTCGTCGTCATCAAGTAGGTCGTCGTCAAGTGTTTCCTCCTCAAGTGTTTGGTCTTCAAGAGTGTCTTCTGCAAGTGTGTCTTCAAGTTCCTCGAGCACTGTTTCGATTATAGTCTTTCGACAGTACGTGTAAATGCCCTCAATCCCTTCATAATCTGTCTCATAGATGGTCTTGATTTGCAGATCTACTTGTTCGTTCATTTCAAATGCCGGCATGTAACCTCGACGGGGTGCATCCTCAAAGCTGGCAACGTGTTCTTGCCACGCTCTCTCCCATTCCTCGCCATAGTCGATCAATATCTCTTCATCTTCCTCTATGTTACGTAGTGCAACAAGGTCAAAGGAAAGGCCAGTGCCTGTGGGCCGTTTTGTGCCAATTGTGATGTGATTCATTCAACCATTCGGGATGTCGTAGATTCTTACTACTCCAAACGATCCTTGCATTAGGTTGTTGATGGGAATGGTTGATCAAGGCCGTTAGCAACCCATACGGACAAAGCAACAGGGACGTGTCTCTGTGTCCAAAGCAGTAATTCAAAAGAAGCTGATGATGATGTGGAGCTCTAACATCGCGTTGCCGTTTGTCTTTCTTGTCAAGCATCGATTCGTACATGGTGAGGATGTTTCTATCACCAATGTGAATCAGGGGAAGCGGGGCTACCAATCCACCTTGAGGAATGAAGCGGTTGGCGAAGGCACCACGTCCAGCATGCGGTATTCGACTGACTCCATCTTTGATGTTATCCATACACTGGCCGTGTTCTTCAAGCCAGTCAAGATCTCGAATACTCTCATTGTATGTGCTGTTGGCAGTTCCTCCAGTCGCCAGAACATGATCGATTTGAGAGTGGTTGTTGGGCAAAGCATAAATCGCACGGGACTTGACAGGAAAGTCATGTACAATCAAATTGTAGAGGGCGTCATTGAGACTCTCGAACGCGTTCTTCTCGCTTCCTGACAAAGCCGGAACTTTGCTTCTAAGCGAGCGAAAGCGCTTGAGCAAACCATCCGCACGTTTATAGTCTCGCTCGAATGGCACAGCATGGTATGCAGAACGACTATTGAAGTATTCTTTCCCATAGTCTACATACAATTCCATTCCAGGAGGAATATGCTTCAGGGCTTTGAAGTTGCGACCATGGTAAGGTGTAAACGCTCCAGCTCCTGGAGAATCCGACGTAACACCACTCATGCTCACTCTCAGTTTTCTCCTGGCATCCTCCACATTAACCAAGTTGATTCGACAGTTTACGGCTGCTCCCATTCCTCCACTACACAAATGCACATCGTCCGCTGTGTCAACATCTTCGTCCATGTTATCAAAATTAGATGCAGACCAGGCATATTCTTCCCAAAGAAATTGGACATCTTGATGTCCGTTGTGCCATTCAAAATCGAAAACCGGAATGACGAGATCGCCATCTGTGACAAGATCATCCATCCCAAAAGATCGGTGACCGGCAAACATACCCATCCCAGCGCCTGGAATGGTGCTCGGTGCTAAGTAGATGCCACATTTCTCATTTTTCTTTGTCTGGGTCGACGAAGTAGGCACTATCAACAGCCAAACCACCTGTAGACATAGGGCAGTAGAAACAGTAAACAATCGTTGCCCTACTGTTGGCATTGTGATGAGTTGTGGGTTGAGTAGAGGATTTGGGAACACTGTGATCAAGCTCCAAAAATGTTGGCGTCATTTCACGAAGTGAAAAAGTACAAATGTGATGGCACAACCGACTTCAACACAAACCCATGTCTGACCAATCAGAGTCGCTCGGAAAACCGATTCTTGTTTGGCTACGCAGTGTTCTTATTTATCGTGCGCGAAGCACCTGGCACGTGTCGACTTGATTAGATTGTGCTCACTGGAACTTTGCAATGCCCCTGACACGTGACCACTGACAGCACTTCATAAGTTTACAACACAAGTAGAAAATTACTTGAAACCCAAACGGACATTGAATAGGCCTTTGCGCCTAAATTTACAAGCGCTGGCCATTCGCAATATTTTTGGGCTGACAAATTTGAACAAGAAAATAATGAATAGATTTACAGTTACCATGCATTACTGTTAGATGTACCGCCAGCTGGATAGTCTATACTGAACCCTTTTCTGGCAATTCTACAGTACAGGTAGGCAGCTTTCACTTTACGAATGTCCATCAACTTACCAGTAGATGGCTCATGGCCCATGGCACAATAGATCTACTAAATTACGCGTCGATGGCTATTCATTGTATTTTGGTATCATTCGAAATCTCCCTGGAATCGTTTCGCCTGCTCCTCTACTCGTAGTTCTTGCAATCCAATGCATTATTCAAGGACAAATGCAAACCTTGGTTGTCATGCAAGGCATGCAGCTAAGAATGCAAGAGTTTAATATCTGGTCCAAGTTATGCATCTAACAACGCCACTCGTCGGAAAAAACTGCCGAGGTATAGAACCTTTTGCATTGACGCCAAAACTTCCTATTTGTCATGAAATCTCTTATAAATCATCACCTCTTGCAGTGGTGCTACTCGCGGATCCTTCCAGTTTTTTCAAATTACCGTGCATACTAGTCGATGATGATTCATTGTGTTCCAGTTTTTTGTTGTCAGGCGGTGCAATGTCGTCCATTTCGTCATCCAAGGCCTCTTGTGACGAATCCCGCCACGCAATGGGTAATATGTCATCTGGTAGTCTCATGTCATGTCGAAAAGTCCAGTACTGGTGATGGTCTCTTGCGTAAAACGCATCACGGAAATAAAATGTATCACGTGGAACGTCAAAAAGGACATACTTCACTTTGTCCACCTGTATGTCCCATATTCCCAATGGATGTTCCTGGTCGGTTCGAGAAAAGATCTCGGCAACATAGCTGTCATTGTGGGTGCGGTGTACTACACGACAGGGATAACATTCATGGCCTGCCAGGTCGTTTACTTCGCCGACCTCTTCGTCCTCTACAACTGCGTCTTCTTCCCCGAGGGCCATGTCGACCATGTCCTTGCGACAATAAATGTGGATACCCTCTATTCCCTCATAGTCTATCTCATAGATGGTCTTGATTTGGAGATCTACTTGTTCGTTCATTTCAAATGCCGGCATGTAACCCCGACGAGGTGCATCAAAGTTGGCAACATGTTCTTTCCACGCTCTCTCCCATTCCTCGCCATAGTCGATCAATATCTCTTCATCTTCCTCAATGTCACGTAATGCAACAAGATCAAAAGAAAGGCCTGCATGGTTGATATGGTGCCAAGTATGATGCGATTCATTCAGCCATTCGGGATGTCGTAGATTCTTACTCCAAACGATCCTGGCGTTTGGTTTTTATGGGAATGGTTAATCAAGGCCGTCAGCAAACCATACGGACAAAGCAACAGGGACGTGTCTCTGTGTCCAAAGCAGTAGTTCAAAAGAAGCTGTTTATGGACGGGTAAGGAGACGTTGCGTCGCAATATGTTTCTCTGACGGTCGAGATACGATTCGTACATGGTTAGGATGTTTCGATCACTAACATGAATCAGGGGAAGCGGGGCTACCAATCCACCTTCAGGAATGAAGCGATTGGCAAAAGCGCCACGACCAGCATGTGGTATTTGACTGATTCCATCTTTGATGTTATCCATACACTGGCCATGTTCTTCGAGCCAGTCAAGATCTCGAATACTCTCATTGTAGGTGCTGTTGGCAGTTCCTCCAGTCGCCAGGACGTGATCAATTTGAGAGTGGTTGTTGGGCAAGGCATAGATTGTACGTGACTTCAAGGCAAAGTCCTTTGCAATCAAACTGTACAAGTCCTCCTTGAGAGACACTGACATGCCAACGTTGGACAGCGCTGGAACTTTTCGTTCCAGCTCACGAAAGGACTGGAGCAAAACATCTGCATTCTTGTAGTCGGGTGGCAGTGGTACAGTGTCATAAGCCGAACGGGTCTCAAAGTATCGCTTTCCATAGCTGGCATACAATTCCATTCCCGGAGGGATACGTGTTAATGCATGAAATTGGCGACCATAGTATGGTGTAAAGGCACCAGCACCAGGCGACTCGGATGAAACTCCACTCATACCAAGCATCGTCCCCTTTTCAGTATCCGCCACATTGACCAAGTTCATTCGGCAGTTGACTGCTGCCCCAAATCCTCCACTGCATCCATTGACATTGGCCTTGGTTTCAACTTCTTGTTCCATACCCTCAAACATTGTCGATGACCAGACATATTCGTCCCATAGAAAATAATAGTTCTGATTTCCGTTATGCCAATCAAGTTCAAGAAGGGGAATTACGAGATCGTAATCCGAGACAAGATCACCCTTTTCATACGATTGGTGACCGGCATACATGCCCATCCCAGCACCTGGAATGGTGCTGGGTGCCAAGTAAATTCCACATTTCTCGGTTCGTTTGGGCTTGGTGGCCGATGCCGATATTAACCACAACCACAAGATACAACATGCTCTATGTGGCGATATCCGTACGTGTAGCTGTTTCGATCGCAGTGGCATTTTCTTTGTTCGATTATTATTTATATGTGAAAGGAACGGCGGCATTGTCGCTTGCCCGTCGTTGATACCAGAGAGTTGATATGACGTAATGGCGATTCGACCGTTGGAAGATTGCGAAGCAATGCCGGGGTCGACCAATACGACCTGATTGGTGGCCTCCCACCGCTCAATGTAGAGTTAATACCGGTAGTAAGCACAAGTCGGAACTGGACAAGTAGACTGTGAACCAGTATGGAGTAGTTATGTTTGCGTAGACTTTCCAACCACTAACAGTAAAATTAATAATTAATTCAAGTTCATTGCAAAAACGCCTGCTCTTTCCAGTTGCAAGTGTAAGTAGGATCATCCGGTAATAGGTTTGATACCTTGTTCCAATGACCAGGTATTTACGTATATATGTTTCGATCTTTTGGACCGGAGACCCCGAAAGCCCAGAACCTCACATCTCATCAGTCAGAGAGCAACGAGAAACATCCCATTATATTGATGTTGTAACCGCAATTCAAACACGATGTGGAAGAACCTAGGCTTGTATGCTACACGGCGTCGCCATGGTGTCGGAAATCATCATGATTTTATAATAACAAGAATATCAATCCCTCGTCGCCGACCTCTCCCTGCCTGTTTTTCCACCTCCAGCGACAAGACTAATAATGATAACAACAACGACGCCGACAAGAACAACAATAACAATAACAGTAACCAAAACAAGGAGACTGAAAAATTTGCCATGCCAGACCGTGACATGGAACTCAAACTAGCATCGATACAATCACAAATTTCAGAGCATTACAAGCAAGGAGATTTTTCCAAGGCACTCAAGGTATCCCAACAATTGTATCAACAATCCCAAGCGCATTTTGGACAAAATCATCCGGCCACTGCTAGTGCCTTGAACAATATGGGTCTGATGGAAAAACTCTTGGGAGATTTTGTCGAATCACGCAAACACTATACTGCCGCTCTTCGGACCTATGCCAAAGTGGTGGGTCGGGATCATGCCAGTTATGCCATGACCTTGCACAATTTGGCCAGTCTCAACAAGGCCCAAGTCCATTTCGACACGACACTCAAGGCTACCGAGCGTCTGACATTGGTAGAAACCGCGTTGGAATACTTTGAAGAAGCCTATGCGATTCGCATTGCGGAACTTGGCCCCGAACATCCCTTGACCATTGCCACCCAGTCGAGTTGGGGGTCCACTTTGGCGGCACAAGTCCTCCATCAACATCGTCACGTTGGACAAGCCAATGCCAAAGCGAAATATGTTTCCCTGAATCCAGAAACAGTCACCCAACAAGGATGGGATGCGGCCGAACATCATCTTCGACAAGCCTTTGACATGGCAATCAAAAATCCACGAGGCAAGACGACGAATAATAGCACCACCAAAGAAAAACGAAAAAACTCGTCGTCGTCGTCGTCGACACCCAAAAATACCAAAAAGAGTAACAACACTACTGGCAAGGAAGAGCCAACCATTGCCACACTCTCCGCTGCAGCTGCGGCTCAAAATCTGGCCGTTTTCCTAAAGAGTCGAGCCATGACAGAAGATCCCTACAATCTTGAACGGATGCAACAAGCGAAATCATTGTACGACCAAGTTCTTCTGGTGCGAGAACAACTCTTGCCCAACCCACAACATCCCGATTTACTAGCCACCAAGTACAGTATGGCAGAATTATTAGATGCCATGGGTGATGAGACTGCCGCCAATGCCATTCGGCAAGAAATTTTGGATTGTTATGAACCATCCACTCCGGAGGAAGACGACGAGGAGCAATCCGATGCGACTGCTGTCCCGCCTCCCCCCAAAGTGGTCATTGAAAAAACTTCCTTCAAAGCGCCAAACAACAACTAAAAGAGACGAGCTGTCACACCATAACGGGATGAAACAAGCTACCGGAAGAATTCATCGAGCGAAAATACTGATTTGGACGCAGGAAAAGTCGTCCTCTGTAGTATCGGTAGCCATGAGGTCGATTCCCAAATACTTCAGGAAAAGTGTCATGCGATAGAGGCTATTGCGTGCATGGATCGTAGTCTTTGACGAGCCGTGTAATATAAAATTCTTCTATTGGAACAATTTTTTCTCTTTAGAGCTTTTTTCCCTTCAACATGGAGTAAAAACTTGTACAATCTCACGCAAGACAATACAGGAAACGGTAGAGTTCCTGCACAACTTGCCACGTAACACACAAGTGCACAAACCACTTGTACTTTCCTTCAATCTCTTCCCTTTTCGCTTTTGCATCGCTACTACACACAACATGTCCCGACTCGATTTGGTCCACATTCAGCCCGTCAGCGGTGGGCAGTAGAAGATAATATCCAAAGCGGCTTGGGATCAATGATTAAACCAATCTTGAACATCGAGGCATTTACAACGTTGTTGGTAACGCACCAACCTATGGAGTCGCCGCAGCTGTTGGTAGCGCACTGTTGGTAGGGAGTGCCGTAGTTCCATTCGCAACACCAGGAGCGGTTGGTGCGGCACTACTTGATGGTGCGGCACTAATCGTTGGTAGAGTAGTTGCACCACTACTGACTGCGGATGGTGCGGCACTAATCGTTGGTAGAGTAGTTGCACCACTACTGACTGCGGATGGTGCGGCACTAATCGTTGGTAGAGTAGTTGCACCACTACTGACTTGGGACGGTGCGGAACTGCTTGATGGTTTGGCACTAATCGTTGGTAGAGTAGTTGCACCACTACTGACTTGGGACGGTGCGGAACTGCTTGATGGTTTGGCACTAATCGTTGGTACAGTAGTTCCAGCACTGGTGACTGAGGATGGTGCCAAACTACTCGTTGGTGCCGGAGTGCCGACGTTTACGAGAGATGGTGCAAGACTTAGAGTTGGCACTGCTGTTGTAGCATTAGCTGCTGAGGGAGCCGTAGTGGGCGATAGAGTTGTATTCGAACTTGGCACTGCTGTCGGCGTTGCTGTTGTACCACTAGCTGAGGGAGCCGTAGTGGGTGATAGAGTTGCATTGGAACTAGGTGCTGGTGTCCCTGTACTGGGCGCAGGTGTCCCTGCTCCGGATGGAGCAGGCGATGCCGTGCTATTGGTAGTGGGGGCAGTCGTAACACCACCAGGAGTTGTAGGGGCCGCCGTGACGACTGTTGGAGTCGCGGTCGTGGTGCCTGCAGAAGGCGCCACAGTAACCACTGGTGCCTGAGTTGTCCCACCACCGGAAGGGGTAGAGGACGGAGCGGGAGAGCCTCGAGGGATGGTGCTCGAGGGCGCCGAAGTAGAATTGGATGACGGTGCAGGAGTACCGCCTGGAACCGCGGTGATTGTCGGTGCAGGAGTACCTCCTGGCACTCCGGTGATTGTTGGTGCAGGAGTACCTCCTGGAACCCCAGTGATTGTCGGCGCTGTCGTTGGGACAGCCGACAGTCCATAAGGCAATTCAACGACATTTCCACTTGCGCCAATATTAGGCATTTCCCCTCTCGCCTTTAGCTCCTGGAAGATTCCAAAGAAACGCACTTCAAAGTCGTCAGTTGATGGAGCCCCAGTTAATGTTGTGAACACTGGGCAGCTGCATTCAGAGCCACCCATGCCAGGTTGATTATTCTGGTCCCATCCTATTTCCGGGTCATAATAGAGCATGCGTACATCCGTTGCCGAAGGGGGGTCAAACAAGGTCAAATTGGCGGAGCATCCCAAACCATGGCAAATTCCATCCACGCGGAAAATGTAGATAAAGACACGAGGTTCCTCGGGCTTTGCTTGCATAGCGATTTCCGCCACTTCTGCTTGTCGGAAGAGTGGAGAGTCGCATCTCTCTGACTGCAATGCATTGTAGACCCAGACGAAATTCTGTGCCAGCACTTTGCGCTCTTGTTCTGTCACATTCTTGGCATCACCAAAGAACTCAACAGAGACCAGCGCAGAGAAATCTTCGGTCACGTCACTGCACTTTAGTTGAGTGGTCTCGATCACTCGGATGATAACGTCAACGCTGACGCCACCTCGGCGAGGTGGTAGTACAGAACCGGCATCCTTGTAGTCTCGAATGGCACTATCGTAAACAACACGGAATTCTTCTTCGGTAGGTGCTCGATATTCAGGGTACGGGGAGTCGCACTGGCAGAAGTCTCCACCTCCACCGCCGCCCTTTCCTCCGCCACCACCACCCTTTCCTCCTCCACCACCACCACCCTTTCCTCCACCACCGCCTCCACCTTTTTGGCTTCCACTTCCGCTTCCACTCTTCTTGGAAGGACTCTTCTTCGAAGAACCTTTCTTCGAACCCTTCTTCGAACCCTTTTTGGAACCTGGTCCCGGCTCATCGTAGTACCAGTCATCATCGCCTCCTTTGCCTTTACCCTTGCCCTTAGGTGGTCCCGGTTCATTGTAGTACCAGTCATCATCGCCTCCTTTACCTTTACCCTTGCCGCCTCCTTTCTTTGAGGCCTTGGCAAAACGATGCCCGATCTCGCTGACAGTACCGTCTTCATTGATAATGGCATCATGATATTCATTGGCATCATCCGCTTCGTCAAGCTCGCGGTGATACGAGCCGGGTGGGGAGAAGAGGGTCGTGGACTGTGGATCACACCCCCTACATTGGGCTTCGACAGTGTATTGGATGGTGTATTGGTCGCCACCTCTCCTTATAATCTTGCTACCGTTTTCATCTCGATCCACAGTGGCACTGAGCACCTCTCGGAACTCTTCATCGCAGAGGTAACTAGAGAGACTGTTGTACGATTCTTTGAAAAGTGTTTCGAGTGCTTGAAAATCGATTCGCGTTACATCGTTTGGGTCGGTGTCGAAACCATCAAAGTCAACGAGTACGGTGCTTTGGAATTTCACTAAATCTCCTGGACAAGCGAGATACTGTCCCCCTGCGAGATCTCTCTGATGAGAATTGGAGAACAGATCAGCCTCGGCAGCTATCAGAGGCAGGAAAGCAAGAGCAGAGACTTTCATCGTCAAGCCCGTTTCCTTGGTTCACTTTATATTTCTTTTGGTAAATGGAATGGCAACGGCTATTTGTGCTAAAACATAGTCGTTGGACGAACGATGATCGCCATCACTCACAAAATTTGTTGAACACATTTCTACAAAAACCAACGCATCGACGAAATTTGGCCTGTAACTTCATCTCGCTTCGTGCAGGTGCCATTATCATACATACCGATGATGATATTGCCTCCTTACACGACACGATAGTACGAAAAATGATAACAACAGTGCCTTCGGTGCGCCGAAAATGGCACCGTAACGCATGCCCCACAAGCCCACCAAATGCACTCCGCTTTGCGAATGCATGGTCGCTGTGTGACGGCAGTTCCATTTTGCACGCAAAAAGTGGAGGTGCGCCATCAGGGATCAGGTCCCAGGTACCTACTTAACTACTGGTAAAGTATATGCTTCTACTTTGGACCGGCACGAACAATGATCACTACACACAATGCCCCGGCAACATTTCTTATTGCCCCCCCAATGGATATTGACAATGGAACTCCTCAACTATATTCAAATTTATTTTATTAAAGTGCCCAGCAAACAATGACCAGTAGTCCAAAGGGTGAACAGCTATCAGTATGGCATTTACTTTCCAAAAACACCATCCATGATTTGTTGGTATTCCATTTTGTGGATACTTCCCATACCAGTTGCAGGAGCAGCACTGACAGTTCGTCCAACATAACGAGCTCGTTTTTCGTTGTGATTCATTTCACGCGTGGCGGTCATGATACGAGGCAAGCAGTACGAGTAGGCCCCCATGTTCCTGTGACAACATTGTGTGAGATATTTCCAAAGAAAATTCAATCCACCAGTTCCTTGAGGACTTACTTTGGTTCTTGCTGAGCAAAAACGATTTCTGCATTCTTGTATTTCGCAGCATTCTCCGCAACACGGTCGAAGGGAAAAGGAGCAATTTGCTCCAGGCGAACAAAAGCCACATCCTTGCGTCCACGCTGTTCTCGTTCGTTCAACAATTCATAGTAGATTTGTCCAGTGCAGAAAACAAGTGTCTGAAACACAAATAATGAGAAATCCTACCTACGCTGCTCCAATACATTTTCGTCCACCGCAAGAATTTACCTTGACATCGTCAGGATTACCCGAAATTTCGGGGTCCGTTTCCGAAATAGTGCGCTGCATAGCATGTAACAATGTTAGCATCCCATACAAAAAGATCTACGGACAGTGTGTTCATCGTTCTTACCCTGAAAAAAGTTCCTGGGCCCATTTCTTCCAGCGTCGAGACGCATCGCTTGTGCCGAAGCAGATTCTTAGGTGCAACAACAATCAGAGGTTTGCGGAACTCGCGGTGAACTTGTCGTCGAAGGCAGTGGAAGTAGTTGGCAGGAGTGGAGCAGTTGACAACTTGCCAGTTGTGTTTTTGCACTTGTGTACTCTCCTCTTGGTTCATATTTGGGATGTGATGCGGATCTTCATCCACTTGTTGAAGGAAGCGTTCCACGCGGCAACTGGAGTGTTCTGCACCTTGTCCATCGTAGCCGTGGGGCAATAACATCACCAATCCAGATTGTCTGAGCCACTTGTCTTCTCCAGAACTGATAAACTGATCGATGATGGTCTGAGCACCGTTGACGAAATCACCAAACTGAGCTTCCCAGCAAACCAACGCGTTTGGATTCTCGAGAGAATATCCCAACTCGAAACCCAACACACCAAATTCTGAAAGGATTGAATTGCGGCAGGTGAGTCCTGCTTGTGTGTTAGGGTCTTCCATGTCTTGCTTAGGGGTTGAGGGATCCATGCGATTTGTGATGTAGTTGAGAGGTGTGTATTCTTCCTCTGTCCTTTGATCCTTGACAACTGCATGACGATGACTGAAAGTGCCTCGTTGCACATCTTGCCCAGTGATACGGACATGGTTACCTTCAAGCAAAAGACTTCCAAATGCCATGGCCTCTGCAAGACCCCAATCGATCCCGACTCCATTCTCGGCCATTTCAGCTCTTTGCTGAAATATCTTGGCCATTTGTCGATGAAGCTTGAAATCTTCTGGGACTGTTCCTGATTGTACGCCAATCTTGCGCAATGTCTCAATATCCACCCCTGTGGGTCGTATACGTGAATATTGTGATGGTCCCTTGAATCCAATCCAGCGATTGGCCAACCAATCAGTATCCTTCTTGACGTAGGTTTTCGACGCTTCAAAGTCTTTTTCGTAAGATTTCATAACGAATTCCTTGATTTCGTCAACTTCCTCTTGTGACAAGGTTCCTTCATCCAACAATCTCTTCTCGAATATTTTCAGGGTGGGTGGATGCCTACTAATTTCTCTATACAATCTCGGTTGCGTAAATGCTGGTTGATCCAACTCGTTGTGTCCATTACGACGGTAACAGACCATGTCGATAATGACATCGGTGCCCCATTCGTGTCGCCATTCCACTGCCGTCTCCAGCGCTGTCGAAACGGCGAGAGGATCGTCGCCGTTACAATGGAAAATTGGACATCCAAAAGCTTTTCCCAAGTCACTGCAATAAGGCGTCGACCGAGAGTTGATGGGATTTGTTGTGAAGCCGATTTGATTGTTTACAATAACGTGGATTGTGCCACCAACGTCAAAGTCAGGGACATTTGCCATTTGCATCGTCTCATAGACAACTCCTTGTCCAGCAAAGGCTGCATCACCATGAAGCAAGATCGGTACAACGTTTCGTTGATCTTCGGGTCTGATCGATTACACGAACGTTGATTGTATCCGAAGGTTCACAGACAAAATAAAATTTGAGCCGCAATAAGCTGAAAAACGGTGTTATACACGCGCGAGACCTTACCTGTTACCACAGTAGTATTGCTTGGCACGTGTCTTTCCAGCGACAACAGGATTAACACATTCAAGATGTGACGGGTTGGCGACCAAACTAAGGTGAATCTTTCGTCCATCGGGGTAGGTGCGATCCATACTGGATCCCAAGTGATACTTCACATCACCACTAATACCCCATTTATCAGTTCCTTTGGTAAAGTCATCGATGTTGAAGATTGTTCCTTGAAACTCACTAAAGATCAATGGCATAGGCTTGCGCATAACATTTGCCAAGATATTCAAACGTCCACGATGGGGCATCCCAAGAACAAAAGAGTGAGCACCGAGCTCACTGGCTCGATCAATGGCGTCTTTCAAGGCAGGAACAATGGCTTCCCCACCATCAAGCCCAAATCGCTTGGTTGTGTTGAATTTCTGAGCCAAAAAGTTTTCAAAGGTATCCGCAAAGCAAAGACGCTCGTATATGTGTGCCTTTTTCTCCTTGTCGTACGTTTGCCATCTTGGATTTTCCATACGTTGCCTCAACCAGTTGACCTTGTTGGGATCCGAAATGTGCATGTATTCGACTCCCAACGTACCACAGTAGGTCCTGCGTAGCTGTTCTAGAATGGCTCGAAGAGTGACTTTGTCTGGAGCACTAGCCAATTCTTCCAAGTATCCTTTGTTTCCACCCGATGATCGTCCTTTGAAATAAAGTTTACGATCTAAATCAGCCTCCGTGAAACCATGGAATGCGAGACCGAGCTCTGGTGGATAACCATCATCGGTTGGAGGAGGACGAAAAGGAAAGGACTCTTGATTGTGCAAACCCAAGGGATCGAGCTTGGCACCTAGGTGTCCATTCATTTGATACGAACGAATGAGATGTGAAATCGCCAAGGAATCAGAGGGGACATCGTCCTGTCAGTAAAATCAAATTTGTGAGACATTGGAGCGATAGATGGTCAATATAGCCGTCACAACCACGAAAAGACTACTTACTACAGCAACCGCTCTCTTTCCTGGAATGGTTGAAGGTCGGTTGTAGTCCTCGACTGAGAACTTGACGCCCTGTTCCAAGTTGTCGAAATACTTTTTCCACGAAGGATGAACGGAGTTTGGGTTTTCCAAATACATATCATACATTTGTTCGGCATACAAGCTGGTGGATCCCGTGAGGAAAGACTCGGCTTCTTGTGCCTTGGTCGAAAAGAGGAATTTTGTCATGGAGAGTGATGAGGGGAATTTCCGAGCCACGTGAGAAAGGCGGCGCTGGGCCGTTCCGAGTAGCAGCGGATACGGCATTGTCAATCAATGATTCAAACACAATGATGGGTGCTACGTGAGATTTTGATTCGAAGAGTTTGGGCTTGTTCAGCGCGACTGCAGGCCTTGTGGCTTTCTATGACCGTGAATAATGAATGGATTACGATTTGTCGTCGTACTGTGGTTGGTCCCAATAAAAACGTTTTCACCTTGCCATCACCAAATGGCCCATCATTCCATTCTCCCGCAGTAGTGATGAACGCCGTGTTCTTCGTCTCGCTAAAGATCCGGCCGATTGCATTCTTCGCCTATCGACACGCCGGACTTTCGTTGTCCGACTCTGTGTCGCAGTGCGAGGTTCCTAGACCGCGAAAACTGCGCGTAAAAGATCCCTCTTTTTTATCTTCCCCTAAAATCAAATGAATCCGACCGTTATTACAAGGACGCTCGGCGGCAAATTCCAAACCAGCTGTCCAAGACGAATCACAGTTGAGCTGATTCCCGCCGAATCTTTCTACAAAACAGTCTTGCTCTCACAGTCAAATCAAACATTACCATTTGCAACTCTCTCTTCTATCGAATTTGAATTATCGCCATGTAAGTCATTGATACTGGGATGCTACCGAGTTGGCAGGATCGTTGGGTTCTGTAATTCCGTTTCATTTGTCGGGACAGTTGTTGTCGTCGGAACTTGAATGGAGATTTCTCCCGGGAACAAAGTGACTTGACATTGGGATTGAAATCACTTCGCAGTACCAGGTGCTTATCATCTTGCTGCTATGCCGATTTTTGCGTCTCAACTTGTTTCTATCAGACATAGTCATCGTTGCAGTATTGCGTTGGAAGGTAACAATCGATATTGGCATCATGGCAAGTTCCATTATCGAAGTCCCGGTAAACAAAGTTCCAGCTTCACCCATGACGCCAGATACAACCTCCACTGCTAGTACTACACCAAGTCCCAAGAAGAGACGAGGCAAGAAGAAATCTGGACGAGACTTTCACAGGACAGCACTTTCAACAGCTGTCGCTATCGTTGACGATCGGGAAGGAGAGGGTGGTCCTCGTCGCAACAACTCTTCCAGTCTCGTGTACACTTGTTGTGGACAGCCATTTCAAGTTCACATTGTTTCTTCAACCGAACAAGATTACTTGCAATCTCCGGGAAGGATCGGGAGTGGGGCAGACCTGGCCATTGTCTACACTTCTGGACTTCAAGACTGTGGATTCCAGTATTGTATGGGAGGGTTTGCGGAAATGATCGTCTTTGATGTTCCCGCTTGTAAAGTTCAGCAAGTTTGTCAACTTTTTTCGTTTTTGATACACCGGATGGAAAATCACCAACTCATCAAGGGAGGAGAAATTGTCGATAGCGACAATCTGGTCATGGAAACCCGATGGATTGCATGTCCACAAATTCGAGCTCGTCTGGTACACCAGTTTCCCTTTTTGATGGGTATGAACGACTTTAGGGAAGAGATGCACCCCTCATCGCCGTCGTTTCCGACCTGCAAGTGGTTGGCGATCCAACCACAATTCCCCTGCACAATTGATGGCAGGTACAATCGGATGTATCAACCAAGACTTTGGGGTGCTCGTCCTGCGGCTCCTCGTGGAGACACAAAGCTTCGTGATCGGATTGTGGACCTGTTCATGACGAAGGTTGTCTTGCCCGATTCGGGAGCAACGTTTCTTTGGCATGTGGACGGCAACCCTCTAAACAATTCTTACGCCAACACCCAGGAAGTCACCCTCCATGAAGTTTTCATGAACCCATCATGGAACATCGACTTGTCCTACATCCTTGACGGGGACGAGACTCTCGTCTCGTACACTAGGTCCTTCATGAATCACTTCGCTACAATCTTCAAGCCCCGCAACGACAAAACTTTCACCAAGCAGGATGAATCATCGATCCGCTTCAAGTATCATCAAGAACCTTGTCCTTACACTCTTTCAGAAAGCCTTCACTACAACATGGAACGCGTGCATATCGAAATTTCTGATTTCAATCATGCGCCTCATGTCTCACTACCGGAGGCGCCCCCATTTGGGGTTTGAGAGGATCGTCTTGGGGGCATCGGTTTTGGGAATTTTACAATGATATCCCTGTTTGTATCTGGTAGTATCTTTCACTTGCATTCATAATCGAGAAATGACTCCAATTGTTGTCTCATTCTCTGAGTCAACTTGATTGTGCACATTTGGTACAAAATTCGCCTTTTTTTTTCGTCGTAGCCGAAACTCTTCCAACTTCTTACCACCATATTCTCTGGCTTCTACTAACGATGCTTGTTGGGACAATGGTTCAAAGAACCATGGCTTAACTTTGTGTAGAATCTTGACTAGAACACTGCCATCCTTAAATCGATGGTAAGGAAACTCGGTCCATTCCGACTGCGGGGTGTCAAATGGTACAAAATGACTCCATTCATCATCCGATGGAGTCACTGGTACTTGACAAGCTTTGGCCAAAATCCCCGTCGCCACATCTTCCCATGGCATGGGGATTATAGACGACATGGCACGAGTGGCACATTCTGCAAATTTCTTGGATAACGCATATCCAGTCCCATGAGCATAGGGTGGAAAAATGTCGTCAGGATAATCATCCGGAGAAAGGTACCATTTGGACAACATCCCATTATCAGTCCTGCTACGAATAGGGGCTGTCTCATTTCTCAAAAGACCATAGTAGTCGGGTAAGTGATTCCCACTCAACTCTCGGCTCATTTCCGTGGCATTGATGAAAACATCGTCGTCAGTTTTGAACAAGTAATCTACCTCCAGTTTGGGCATGGCTACCATGGACCCAAAGTGGAGAAAGGCAAATGTTTTGGGTGTCAATGCGTTTCGATAATCTTCGGGAATTTCTACCCACAAGAGATCACCCTCTTTCAAAAACTCTTTGGAAATACCGTCCCAACTGCCAGCGACGAGAAAATAGACTGGAACGTCACGTCCCCAAGACTTTCGAATCGCTCGACGTCGAATGGGCTTGGCAGCATTGGCACAGACTCCAAAAATCACAGAGGGCAGCAACTTTTTCCCATCCCGCATAGAAGGGAATCTCTTGGAGAATAACTTGGTGGAATATCGGTAATGGTAGGTGGCATTGGCGTAGACAAAAGAATCGTCCACAAACGAGACATTGGAAGATTCTGTCCACGTTTGATGAACTTCATTGCGTGGAGGCAAGGATGACAACAATGGCATGAACTTGTCAGCTGGATCAGGATCCTTCACCATATCCAACATCATTCTCATTCCGTTCCAAGCGACTAAGAATACACTGATGAGTATCGAGGTCAACAAGGATGGCTTTCTACCGCAGGGCAGTCCCATTATGCTTTTCATTGCTCTCCGAACCCGATTTAGGAGTTCATAACCATTTTCACCAATGGCTTGACTTCTACCGATACTTGTAGCACCGGGGAACCAGGACATGAATACTCTTGTGCCTTTCTCCGTTCAAACACGCAGTACAAGTACTTACCGGTAGTACTTGTAGTAGCTAGGACGATGACATCACCAATGACCACGAGCAATGAGGATCGGTCTGGACGCCCATACGCCATATTTTCGCGCGAGTACAATTTACCGGTACGAATCTAATTCACGGTAGAGGACCAGTCCTTGGAGACAGTAACACTACTGTACACCGAAGTTATTTGGAAAGTTTATGGAATCAAGGGAAGGTATAATAGTTCCATGATGGATTACCAAACGCACAGGCGACAAAAAATAGTGGTTTAGAGTTTGTTTTGGTCGCCCGATAACAGGCCAACAATGATTCTGAATTTTTTTGCGCATGTCTATGAAGTCACCGCGAATGAGCCTTGGCTGCGAGATCGTGATAATCTATCTTGTTTGCATGCCAAGCATTTTGTTTGGTTTGATAGTTCAAGGCCAAGACCACAATTAGCCAACAATGTCGGCTCAGAGTTTCGCCAACGAAACATGTTGCGCCACTGTGTTGTGCTCTCGTTTGATCATCAACCGTTTCATTGGTCGGTGGATAGGCCGAGCTCCGAACGAATCTCTGCAAGTGATTTAGGCTCATATAGATTTTGCGAATAATTTTGGGGCTTGGAAACTTTGGTATCAGCTGTGAGCATGGTAGTGATAGATTCATGAACAACACCCTTGGGAATGTAAGGAATGTTTCCATTCTTAATCTTGGGAATATTATTCGACTGGATATCCAAAAAATTGTACAATTCTTTCAAGTATGTTCCTCGTAATGTCATCAAAGTTTCATAGGAGAAAACTGTAAAAGATTCAGGATCCAAATGGTCAATGGCATATTCAAGAATGGCTCTTCCTGCCTTGTACTGCTCATAAGCTGCAGTTTCATTTCCACAGTGCATTTTGTGAATCCCTCGAAAGTGTAACGCGGGATCTCGAACCACAATAACAGCTCTTGCGTCGACGCCTCGTTGACGATAAAAATTAATGTGCGAAGTCACGTTGATAAAATACCTGTTTTCACTCGGTACCTTGGTAGGCCCAAACAAGAAGTGACATCGCGATGGAGATGCTTTACTTGGAATTCCAGGGCCGGATCGGCATGGCAATGGAACAAACATTGGAACAATCGGAAGTGCCTCGTTCCGTTGGTGGTACCGGGGGGACTTTTTGGGAAAAGATCCAGTGGGTAGTGAAAAATGTTGGACACGTATGCTGCCATCTTCTGTGAAATACTCTACATCATATTCCTCGAAAGCACGAGCAGCCCTGGCAATCGCTTCTTGAACAAAAGTTGTGCCACTGCTTTCAAGTCCAAAGACAGCAATCAATCTTTCTGGAAAAAGTTTCTTGGCAGCGTCATCCAACTTTTCGCGATCAATGTAACTACCGCGATCCCAGCCAGGAAATAAACATGTCATTGGTGGCGTTTGTGAAACGTTGTCGGATTTGGGGACAGTACTGTTCGTTTCGATTTCCAATAGTACCTTTTGTACTGGCGGCCGAGTTGCAATCAGCCCACATGACCTTGAGCTTCGACTCACCTGAAAAATTAGTACGGTTGCTACTAGCACAAGAAAAGGTGTTGCGAATCGATACGATCGCTTCGGTTGGCTATTGCTCATCATGTTGTATGCATTCGACAGAGAGCTGCGCCGACACCCGTAGCCCTTGGGAAGTTGCCGTTATCACTGTCTTTTTTTGCTATCGTCACAGTTTGAATTCCAATCATGAAGATGAGACGGTTGGGTACATGGTACGTGTACCGATGAGTGAAGGTACAGGAAAAAGATATTAGGATACATATGTAATTGTCTAATGCACGACATGTATGTATACCGGCAAGTACCGTACCTGGTATCATGTGAGTCCAACGAACCACAGGCAACGTTTTCTGTTTTTCTGGCCCTTTATTTCAATATTTAGCGGTGTGTGAAAGAGGACACCACCACCAGGAGCTCCTACTACTAGCGATTGCTGTTTGTTCTTGCTTGTTGTTTTAGTACCAGCGGTAGTCGTAATAGTCGTAGAATACCACCTTGTACTAGGCTTGTAGTGTGAGCTTTTGTTGACCACTTCAGGATGTTAGTGTCTCCTTTGCCAGGCTTCTTCTTGTCCCACTTCTTCGACTTCTTTGCTTCGAACATACCATAGTAAACTCCTTTCGTTATGAGTTTTGGATGATGAGGAGAGGAGGAAGGTTGCGTTAGTCCGAAATTCACGATCCAGAAGAGATCCGGTCCAAGCAACAGTGGTGTGGAAGGGCAAGAACCAAGTTCTCATGCTTTTTCTTTTATTAGTCCAGTTTTCGTCGGTTCTTTCGAATGCAAAATGCGAATTTTGGATTGGTCTCAGTCACAGTTGTCCCTCCCACCATTTTTTCAATATTGCCCTTGCGGTGTAATTTAATGCAGACACACGATTAATGGCGATACTTGCGTGGCAAAAAAATCATGTAACTAGGATCGAAGGGCTTGGAAGCAAGATATCAATCACATTCAACGTAATTCCATTTGGAGTACAAAGGTTCGTCTCGAAAACTTATTAAATGCCGAAGTCAAATTCTGGTCAGCTTGACTCTGCCCCTTAAGGTGAGCGAACAATCTAAGGGTAGGCTAGTCTACAATTAGAAGAAGAACGTTGACACCATTCTTGCACCACTTCATACTCGACAAGCTACGCCAACTCCGATAGAGCCCAAAGCCATAAAAGATACAAACAATATTATGGCACTACAAAACTTGCACGATTGACCTAGGATGCTCATACGTTCTGTACCCAAGGGAACTCCTCAAGAGGCAACATCCTGATGGATTATGACCATAAATTTGAAGAGGAAACAAGAAGAAAACCAGAAAGCTCAAACATGATCTCGTCTACGACTCTCAAGTTGTTTCTCCTTGGCCTAACCTTGCCTATTGTTTGCACCTCGGCCCAGCATGATAGTCATCTGGGACACGCCCCTCATAGCCTCCGCGGTCGAGGGCTGACGACAAGAGCGACACAAGAACAAGCTCGTCTCGTTGGTGCCTCGGTTGAACAGGACAGTCCTGATACTACTCCATCGGTTGACGATCCTGACTCCGGTGACGACCGTATGTTGAAGGGGCGTGTTTGTTGGTTCCTCGGTTGAACAGGACAGTCTTGATACTACTCCATCCGTTGATGATCCTGACTCGGGTGACGACCGCATGTTGAAGAATGGGCGTGTTGTTGGTGCCTCGGTCGATGACAGTCCTGACAGTCAATCCATCGATGATTAAGCAAGTTGGTTGGTCTCCATTAGCTGCATTCTTAAAGCGGTAGTCACGAATGCTCCTCATAGATGTAAAAGCACGGTGGATAAAACTCGATAGAAAACCAGCATTTACCAGTGTATCTAGCACCTTGTCATGAGATTATACCCAGTCAGTACAAGCAACCAACTGCCATACATGAATCTTCCATCCTGTTTTGTAGATACAACAGATATGATTTTGGAAAAGGACACCCGATTGTTCTCCTCACGTTCTGTATAGTCACGAAGTCAGAAAAAGGAATTACTAGAGCGAGAATATTCCCCTTGTCATGACGTTGGGACTTGGTGTTGTCGGGATGGCAGCATTTGATGACGTGATTGCATATCCTTTTTGAGCCTCAGCAAATGATCCTCACGAAGGGTTGTTCCTCCATGGAGACGATGGTGCTTGTCCAAGAGGTCGTGGGATCGCCTCTGGTTGGGATGAAACATGATATTCTTTACTGGTTCCGGAGCATCCTCTTTCATCAGTTGTTCCTCTACGTATCGTCGCGTTTGGTTGTCCTTATTAGTATTGGTGGACACGTACTTTGTGTTTCCATTGCGAAAACCGGGGATATAGCTCGATTGGATACCCAATTGACGATAGAGTTGGCGCAGGTAGGATTTTGGAACGGTAAGCATCGTCTCGTAGGAAACAATAATTGGTTTCAATCCTTTTTCAATCGTCTCGGTCATAATGGCCCGACCATACTCGTACTGTTCATAGGCTGCGGAGGCATTTTCGCAGTGCTGCTTGAGAACTCCTCGAAAGTGCAAGACGGGATCTCTTACGACCATGATGGGATAGACTCGAACACCACGCTCACGATACCATTGTATGTTCGATGTCATGTTGACAAAGAAACGATAGGGTGTTGTCCATGTTTGACTTTCCAGCATATCACGACATGGTTGGGGTGTGGAGGATAACTTGGGTGGGTCTTTTCCGACGGGCCCGACGCGACAAATATTAGGAAGAAATACGGGCATAACTGGGAGAGGCTTGGCAAATCGATCTTTGGCTCCCCATTTTCCAGGTGGAACACGTCCCAAGGGTAGAGAAATATGATGAACATGAGCTTCATTATTTCTTGTCATAAAAATGTCATTGCCATTAGCCTCTCGAATACCCAAGGCAGTCGCAATCGTTCGAGCCGTAAAGGTCGTTCCCGACGATTCCAGACCATAGACTATAAAGAGTCGGCGTGGAAGGACTGGTGAAACTGGTTCCAGGGGGTAGTGATTCTCCACCAGTGCTTCTAATCCAATATCGACTCTTGCCTTAGTAGTAGCATTGTTGTTGTTGTGGATGAAGATCACTTTGTTTGGCTCCACAAGGACGAAATCGGTGTGATTGGATGGCCCCGCATCGGAACCCTTGGCCAACTCAATGAGCAGTTGATAATCCTTGACGCAAATGGGCGATCGTATCAATGTCAATGCTGCCAAGATCACAACGAGGACTGTAACTTTCTCTTGTCCGACTCCCATCCTCTCCACGGACAATTTGGACTGTGCGATGAAGTGTGTACACACAAAAATAATAACAAAGCTTCACCACTGTTTTTGAAGTGACTAAACCTACCAGGTACACGTACCTGGTAGCCCCTTGACGAGATCACAAGGGAATTTCCGTTGGAAAATCCAATCCAACCGTTAAATGCGGGTAACTAAACAGCAACTGTAAAATGTGTGTCGCTCCATTTCATCTCTTCCAGTACCGGTAGATGACAGGGCATCCCTGTGGAAGCATTGATAGCAGATAAGCATTGATCACGAAGGAATAGGATTGGTTTCTTTTGCTCTTGGGCATTCAAATTGGTAGACTGTTGTAGTAGAGTGGTATAAATAGCAATCTCATCTTGGAGGGCACAGCACAATCCTGCTAGTCCACGAGTGGATAGTGGATCCCGTTGGACATGACCTTCACTACCATGAGTCACGTTGCGTTTCATCATGGCAAGAGGAGCTGCTACCATGTTGTCATCACTTGGTGGTGGTGGAGCAAGGATTTCTTCCATTCCAGCCATGTCGTTCCAAAGATTTTCTGTTCGTAGGATCCACACTTCCTTGTCGGGATATTTGGCCATGGTTTCGTTCCAATAGTATCGGTAGTTGTAATAGGCATGACCCGACGATGTGGAGGCTGTCCCAGCAATGGTTCTCCAGGCAATTTGAGGACAGCTTGATGACTCATTGTTCCCTGTGACTACAACAAGGGCTTCGGCAAAATGATTCAGAGTCGGAAAGCATTGAAAGAATTTCATGGGCCATTTGCGCTTCTTGCTATTGTTGTTGAGACTATTGGTGTTGGCTATTATACTTCGATTGGTATTGCAGGCTGTAGAGTAGTAATCTTCCTTGGGGAGACAATTGGCAGGATTCATATAGTGGTACCAGGAAACAATTCGATCGATTGGATTTCGTAGAGTCCATAGGAAAGTCGTAGCCCGATCGAGACTATCCCGACCAGGTAAAAGTAGATTGCAATGCAAGGTCCCAATCACATGTCGAGAGAGGGCTGATTCCGTCGTCGTCGTCGTGCTGTTGTTGTTTTGGGAAAAGGTGTCCCAACAGGCTTGTTGTTGTTCTGGATTTTTGCGCATCTTGCATGTAATTTTTAAAGTATGTCGAACCGTTTCTCCACCAGTCTTGCCAACATGAACCAAAACAATTCGTCGTTTGTTTCGCAATATTGTTGAAGTATTTTTGGTAGTGGTACTTCTATTGGTACTTTCAACAGTGGAAAAGGGTACAGGGACCCGCTTGACCATGGGCAACAACGAGGGATCATCCCTGACGAGCCGACTATTGGTTTCGACCCTCATCAACTTTAACGCCCCCTCCAGATTGAATACCACCAAGAAGAATGCAACCACTGCTACAACACCAAGCAGATAACGCGTCTCCATGATCAGTTCTCATTTGTTTCTTTTCGTTCCGAAAACATCATTCCGACCACACTGGCTGTGAGTTTAGTATGAGTGAGTTGACGTTTGGAAACATTCCCAAGTCGCTGTCCATTCACCTGCATTGGAACCCGCGGCGTCAATGACTCAATCGATTCGACAGAAATTTTCTCCCCCAGCACCACCATAATAAACGACACATCACATTCCATCAAAATAATGGACCTACCATTACAAGTATCGCCAGTCCAATCCTCGACTCGAGGTACATTGAGATTCTCTCGATGTGGGCACAAGGGTTCTATTTTGTTGGTAGCGCTGCATCGTCCCCGTGTCAAGAATGCTATAAACGATGATTGTTATCAAGACCTTGCCGATGTTCTGGAAGAAACCGCTCACGATTCTTCCATTGCGGCTTTGGTCTTGACGGGAACGGGATCGTATTTTTCCAGTGGTGCCGATTTGAGCGATTCCAATTTGTTGAAAAAGTCATCATCATCCTCATCGCAAGGTCGCAATTCCCTTCAAAGACCCGTAGGACGATTCATGATGCAACTCTTGTCGTATCCCAAATTGTTGGCCGCCGCCGTCAATGGTCCTGCCGTGGGGATTGGTGTGACCTTGTTATTGCACTGTGATTTGGTATGGTGTACCGAAACAGCAACCTTTTGGACTCCCTTTTCCAGAATTGCCTTGGTACCGGAACTTTGTAGTTCGGTAACCTTTCTCCATCGCATGGGATTGGCCAAGGCCAATGAATTGTTGCTATTGGGAACCAAAATTGATGCGACGACGGCACTGGAATGGAATCTATGTTCTCGCATCATCATCCCCACCAAAGGAGACAACAACAACAACAACAACAACATGTCATCCAATGATCCATTCCACGATCCATCAAGTTTGGCCATGCAACTGGTGCAGGAAATTGATTCGAAATTACTGTCCTTACCCTTTGGTCATGAAACTGCCCATTTATTCGTCTCCATGGTCCGTGGACGTCAACAAGAATCCATGAAATTGATTTGTCAAGAGGAACTGATTCGTATGGATCAACGATTTGATTCGGGTCAAGTTGCGAAAGCAGCCTCTCGGATACTAGGAGGATTACGTGAGGATCAAGACAAGAAACATCAACAAGCAAAAAACAACGACGCCAACGACCTTTCCAGAACAAGCAAGTTGTGAGGAAAGTTTTGGTGGACAAAATGTATTTCAAACCAAACCAAAAAAGAGTTATTCGAGCCTAGCATCTCAACTTGCTCCATCCTACAATGGTTAATAGCAACGTGTCACAAGAGTTTTATGTTTTTATTGCCATGGTTGAAATTTCAAACCTGTGTGATGGGAAGAAGAAAAGCAAGTGCTGGATACATCATGGACTTGGGCTAGCACAGTGGCACCAAGAGTTTTGAGGGGGAAAGAGGGGAATTATTACAACGACGCACATCATGTGATGAGGTAGTAAACTTCCCATGCATGATTCATGGTTCATGGTACTCCTTGTGTGGAGAATCGAGGTCTGAGCCCAGATCATCAACCTTGAAGCGATGATTTTCCATTGTTCAAAAATTTGGCGTTCCTGCCTGACTTCTTCCCAGGTGGTTTTTCATGTGTCCCTATCATTTGCGGTTGCTTCCTGTTTCTTGGGTTAGATTGAAGATCACGTGCTTCAGATCATGGCGCTACTGGAACAAAAATTGAACATGTGTGTCCGCGAATAACTCTTGCAATCATGAATTTTCTTCTTGCTTGGGTAGAGAGATCTCCTTATTCCTGGTTGCGTACATCACGAAAAGTAGATTGATATATAATTCGTACTGCCTGTTGGCTGCCTGGTTACTAGGAATTGTTCTTCTCCGTGGTAAGAATCTCCCCGCCTGAAAGTAATAATCACTACCACAAGCTGCCGGAGGGAAATCAGAGGCAAGATCAGTGTCATCAACCAAGGGGCAAAGCACGAATCGACACGAGCGAAGGACATTTTGTCTTGGAGGATCGCCAACACGGTAGAAAATTTTCTTTCGACTAGAGGACGGGGGGGGGGGCTACAATTGTATCTTGTGGCATAGACGACAGTTCATCTTGTTGAGCGGGGAATTGGATGTTGGATTATATAGTTGACAGTGAGTGCCGTCAATTATGATTGAAGGCGAACTTGTCATTTCCAATGGTGGCGCGAAGCAGTGGTGATGATGATCACTATCAATTTCACTGCGCCGACGAACCTCGGGATCGGATTTGGGGATAGCGAACATCAACGTAGCACTGATAAATTCCAATGTAGTTCTACGATAATCGCTTTCTCTGGCGCTCCTTATCGAACTTCATCGAGGTCAACTGCCTCCACGACTGGGTGTGGTGATCGATTCTCGCGAACTATGGGGCAGTGATGATAGCGAACCAAGTGAAGTACAAACGTTAGTAGAAAATATTCCTGCTGTTGATTCATTTCCGATGCATAACAAGTGACCCATATGATAAAAAATACCAACTGTAGAAAAAAACTTAAGGATAGTAAAGGTCATCGTTCATCGTCGATGGTTTCGATGGGATTCATTGACACAAGGGCAAAAAGAATCCCCGAGAAAAAGGCATAGGACGTGCATCTCCTCTGAACCAAGTACTTGTGACCGGAACGAGCATCATCAAGGCTTCCCAACTAGTCGTAACGCCTTGAACATCGAACCGCGAAGCTTCAATGTGAGCGGGCAATTATTATGAAGAAGCCATTATCCCCTCGTACGGAGATTTCACAACATCTAAAAAGTACATCCGTGGAAATCACAAAATATGAGCAAAGTAGTGTTAAAACTATTTAACTGTAATAAGAGCGACATAACAACGAGAGAAAACGTCACACGAACTCTACTCCTCTGGAACAGATTCAGGAGGAGAAAGACCCTCATATTCTTTTTCACACACCACCTTGGAAACAAGCACACAAGATATCCAAGAAAAATGACCAACAACAAACCTGGAAATGATCTAATCAGCCTGCAAATGGCACCTATCGAACAACACCATTCGAGAGAAAAAGTTCCATCTCCTGTCACCATGAATAATCTAGGTGCAAGGCTCATAGTGGAAGGACGCCATAGCGATGCTCTGCGCTATCTCTCGATTTCGATGAAACAAGCGAGGGCCTTGCTGTCACGGGATCGACATTTTCGACGAGGAAGCAATGGTGTTGACATGTCCTGCATGCAAGTCAATCCTACGGTCGAAGAAGGACGAAGAGGCGATGCAGAGGCGACCACCACCACCGCCGTATCGATGGATCATTCTTCCTTGGAGCAACGGGGGCGACGACCATCCTCGCAGTCAGCCCGAAGACTCTCGTCGTTCCGTCATCCTCGTGGTACCGGGACCATGGATTCGTCAATGTCAGGACAACAAGAAGCAGGAGGAAGTACCTCTACCTTGGAAACGTTGGGTCGGCTATCGAAAGAAGAAGACCAACCTGCGGATTTAGCAAGCACGGTCATCCCCCAAATGACCCCTGCTGCTGCGGCCGCCGGTTCTCAGAAGAAAACTGCAACAATGATGACGAGTCTTGCCTCTTCCAACACCACCTTTATCTATGCAGATCCAATTGTTCTCGATGACGAACTTTTCGTTTGTCATCGCCATCGTCAATGTCTGATGAAGATCACTGTGACCATTCTTTTCAACATGGCTTTGGCTCATCACTTGATGGCCCGTTCCAAGCTGACTATGATGAATGATGATGAAGAGTCATCATCATCATCATGGGAAGAGGAGACACTTAATGAGTTGCAACGAAACTGCATGTCTGACTTGAAAAGGGCCGTAAGCCTGTACACCCTTTCTTGCCGAATTCATGTCTTTGAACGACTTTCTATGAACGAAATGATTGCCATGGCACATCTCAACAAATTGGGACAGATCCATGCCCTTCTGGGGAACGCCTCCGTGTCCAATGCTTTCTTTGAGAAGCTCTTATCGAATCTTGCTCTGTACACGGAAAGTTACCGTGATGGCAAACATCCAGCAAGCAGACGAGGACGACGAAGACTAGCTGGTTTCTATCGAAATGCATCACAAATCATACTGCGAGGTCCCGAATTGGCACCTGCGGCATGAGCACAGTATTTGGCTAAGCTTTAGAAAACAACAATTTTGAATCCATACACTTTATTTGCAGTCAGCTAACTTAAGGTTATATCCTTCCATGTAAATATACAGTCCTGCCTATAATCATGGATTGTTGTTGTCAACAATGAATTGAATCGATTGAAGTGCCACCGCAACACCCCGTCGCACTATCGATGCCCTCCATCGTGCCGATTGAGGATAAAAGGCCGCCCGCAGCCAAACGCGACCATAGGTTCGTCGCTCCTCCTCGGTGCCAAAGTGATGGACCATGTTTTCCAGAACAAAGGCACGGGCAACAAAGACTCCAGGAAGGGTCCCAAATTCTTGAGTCAAGCACAATGTGGTATTTTGAGATAGTTCATGAACCAAGGACATAAGCGTCCCCTTGGTGAGTTCATATCCATCCAATGCCCCGGTAGCTCGATTGTCCGGTGTGAGTCGGTTGTGGGACGTTGGAAACCATTTTTCCATGTCCTCGATAGAAACTTGTTTTTCCGTCTGCAATGTATCCATTCCAAAGGGACCAAGACCCGTGTGGACATCAATCCATACTACGGGTTCCTGTTTTCCAAGAGGTGCCAAAATGTTGCGTTCCTCGTCCAGGACGAATTGCAAAAGTTGTTGCAAGGATGTCTCCATTTGAGTCCCTCCATAGAATATGCCTTGGGGATGATGGTATTGACCAGCTACCAAAACACGCTTGAGTGTGACATAACCATATTTTTGCGCGGCTGGTAAAACGGACCACCAAAATCCAATGGTACGATCCCACCAGGTCGGATTCCGTTCGGGTGCCGTTAGGAATCGAAAGTCGTCATAGTGCGCAATATTGGGATCACGTTGGGATAAAAATTCTTCAAAGTTGGCAATCGCATTACGATTGAGATCAACATTGTGTTCATTGAAACGACGATAATTCTTCATCCCACTGGGATTGATAGCATGTACCAATACAATGGTGGGGCGTTTTTCGGGCGGGGGTAGTACACCCTCTTGTAATAGTGCCAATTGAATGGCACTTCCGGCATAACCCTCGACTCCATGAGTTGCCGAAGAATGCACCAATACACCTGGTAGGTCCCCTTTTAAAATGGCAATATCCGTGGTAAGAGGGGAATCGTCCGTCCCATCATCCATAATGACAGGAATACTGGCGGCTTGAGCCCCCAATTTCCGGGCTGCCTGACGAAACTTGGAACGAGCCTCATCATATTCCAAAGAGTAAACCTGACAGGCTTCCCACGAGTACAATAGTTCTTGGGTTCCACCTCCGAGAGTAATGTTTAGCCGAATCGTAGGATCCGCGTCGCACGATTCGTTGGGGAAAAATTGATGATACACTCGGTAGCAAGCTATCGCCACCATGACACCGATGATTGCACTCGATTTCATGACTGATAACTTCTCTTTCGGTGTTACTGAGTATGGATATTTAGTTGTAAAAGACTGACAATGATGTGAATGGAGAGAGTGCTGCCACGATCTATTTTCGCTCGAATACGTCGATATCTCGGATCTCGGACGGACTGATACGACTCAACTATCGATGACTGATACGACTTGCGATATATCTCTACTTCGCAGGCTGCCTATTTTGGTTGTCACAAACCAAGACGAGAACCACCGGTACCTGTAATGGCAAAACGATGATGCGACCATCTGCTTGCATTCGCCGTAGGATTGTGTCTATCAAATCCATTCCATGGGCTCTAGTAGCTGTGATGGTGGCCTTGGCAGTACTATCCACAAGTGCGTTTGCCTTCGTTCCAACATCCCCCAGGAGTGCTCTTGGTCGAGAATTCGTATCGTTTCCCTTGGCACTGTCATCTCAAGATAACAACAGCAACAATAATAAGGATGAGGATGAGCGTCAAAAGCTTTTGGAAAGGGCACGTCAATTACGAGAAGAAGTTCGGAATCTTGAAGAAAAAGTCCGTGCCACCAAGTCCGAAAAATCATCATCGGCAACATCAGCAATGATGGGCGATTCCCAACCAATGGCCCTTCGACCCAAAGTCGTCACCAACTTGAAAGATTCCACCTGGACAATATCCTATCGCTTTTCCAGTCAACCGAAAGTTGATGATGATGATAATGACAAGGACGACAAGATTATTCTTCCAAATTATTCTGGAAAATTTACTCTCCTGTTAAAAGCCGATGGCTATTCCGAATTGCAATCACAGTCCAGCAGCATCAATGACAACCAAAAGTTACAAATTACCAAGATTTGGGGTTGGGATGAAGAATATTCACAACAAGATCAACAAAATTATCTACTATTTTCCATGGATGTTCTCTTACCAGACTCGGATCCCAAGCTACCCAATGTCAAGGAACGATATTATTTTCAAGCGCAAATCCAAAAAAGTGGTAGTGGTGGCGGTGAAATATCACTCAAAGATGGTACAGTGACTGTAAAAAAGGATATTACCGAAAAGACCAAGGGTCGATGGGGACTTTTTCAAGTCGCGGGAATCCTCAGTCAATTTCGTTATGTGGGTGACTTTGCAGCCAAAGCATCATCATAGTCTATCATTCTTGATTATTGGTTGGCATAATGGCATGAAGATAAAGATGGGCTACGGAGCTTGCTGGTGTTGGTCTCTTCGTTTCTCCCAGGATTTTAGAATGGTTAATTAGGGTTAGGTTAGGTTTG
>SWEM01000337.1:0-33370 GCA_019593585.1 Nitzschia palea | reverse complement strand
TACAACTACAACTACAACTACAACTACAACTGCAACAACAGTGATACTATAACAACAGCAACAAAACTAGGCCAAGATAACGGCGCCGTGTACACAAGATTTTGGGATTTTTGGGATTCTGACCTTCAATCGCGATAGTCAACGACGTCGAATCCATGCTTTTTGTGTTTTTTTGTGGATCGGCATGTACCGTGCTTCTATCGCGAGAAAAAAGTTACTCTACGACATTACGTAGACGTTGAACGGTGTTTAAGTAACAGATCGCTTCTGGATCTTTTACTTATGGTGTTACTTTCGGAATTTCGACATTGATTGTTCTTCGCGAACCCCGTAGGAAACCGACATATGGAAGGTCAACTTGTATTGGATGCCGAGACTCCCAATGCTAAATTTATATAGTCCCTATCGCGTGGTGCACTGTCCTTTCTGTTATTACAGTATCATTTTATATATAATGTTCCCGTAATTTACCGATACTTTCAGATAATGATGCTAGATGCGACGAAGATGTACTAACGTTAGTACAATTTTTGCTTTGTTATCGAATATGGATGCAACAGACAGATGTATACAAGTGCGCAGCCATAGCCCAGAACCGTCGTCTGTTCTGATTGAATGTTCGTGTGGCGCAGAATTATCCACAAATACGTGGGTGTCACGTATTGAGAATTATGGCATCGCTCCGTCGCCTTTGATCTCTGGTGGAATGTGCGCAATTACAATGGCATCCACTTCCATAGATCTATGGACGTGGATAACTATCCGTCCCACTCATGATGGCATATCCCATGTCTCGCGGCCATCTTACCAATTTCTCCAAGAAATTGTTGATAGACTCCTTGTTGATACAGTTGAAGCACGCTTCGAAAGGCTGTGACACAAAGAGATGCTATTTGAGCAACAATCACCCACAAACATCCACAATGAAGGAGTTCAAGCTTGGCTGGTGACTCACCAACAACACTATCCACAATACATCAACAACAAATGAAATGGGCCAGAGGACTATGAAAAAAAAAGCACCATCCAAAAGAGCGACATCAACAGTCTAGGGCATCATCCGGCTCCCATGATCAAGTCTGTTGTTTTTCAAAAAGTATCTATTGGTGCGCTGTTGACACGTTATCCAAAAATTCTGTGGGTCGATGTGACGAGTTTTCAGTTTTTCAGATTTGTGACGTCAAATGAAAGCCACCAATGACCAAGGGTATAGGTGCAGCTTTCGATATTATGACTTATCGAACGACGCGTTAAGTCTTCTGTTTAATTAAAAGTAACGCTTACCCAATGATTCTGCGCCATCAAAGATTTATACGATGAAAGCAAATCGACTTGGCAGATTCCATTTTCCTGGATGCAACCGACTGCTGTCACACGACTAAAGGACTCCACGACTCCATTTCGATTGGTTCCAAACGAGAACTCGGAACGCTTGTGAGAAAAAACTGGCGAGTCACGTGCTTCGATGGGAAAGAACTCTCTTTGCTGTTGTAGCCCCACTCGTACATATCACTTTCCACCGTATCAATCCAAGATACACTCCAGCTATACTTTCTAACATGAATACTACGGCAATTACTCAATATCTTCACTTAAATCGAATGAATGATACACCATCTACGATAGAGATACCGTATGGTTGGGATGAGGATGCTGAAATCGAATACGTGCTGCAGGAAGAAGATGCACCCGAACCTACTTCTTGGAAAAGTGAAGATCTATTGCATCGAATGATGCACGGACGACTACTCAACAAACAGATTCGTCGTGCACGACATGTTCCAGGACTTGTCTATGCTCCAGCTGTTCTAGCTGGTTGGTGAGTCTGAATCGCTGTTTTGCAGTTGACTTGGACACGATTGCGTATAACTCGCACCATTCTAATCCTCGTTACTTCCTTGGTTCTCTACTTGTATCAGGGTCTCTCTACCTGCTAATTCATTGGTTTCAATGTTTGAACAGTACAAGCACATCGAAAAAAGGGATGATGTGATCACCAAGTCACCATGATCATTATACTAGGCTAGGCTAGGCTAGGACATCCAGTGCTTGTAAGCGAACGCTATTCTGACATATGTTGATACCGACTGCTCGATGTACAGCTTGCGAGAACCAATCTCTTGTATAGCCATCCCGATAATCACGAAGCTTTGGGGATTTTACTTCGTAATTTGGATGGCAGCAAAATCTCTGTTTACATGAAGTACATATTTATCTGTTATGTTTCACGTCCAAGAGTTCCTTGGACCATTCATACACCAAGAACATGGTTCCGACCATGGGCACGACTTTCATCATTTCGGGAGCTAAGCCTCTGTAAAGACTTGATAGTCCCTCTTGATAAACTAGTTTTGAGAATTGTTGCGCAGATGTTAGGCGATTTTCTGGACTGATGTGAAGATTTTGGATTTGCATCCGTCTTCGAATGGTATCCATGGGAAAGGTGAGGCCAGTGGCAACGATTCCACTTGCTGCTCCACAAAGTACCGTCAAAACCAATCCAAGTCTTGGTTCACCAGAATCAGCATCAATTCGTCTCAAATTGTAAAACAGTTCATCTTCCACCGCATGTTCTTTTAGGGTTCCATACACGGAATAGGAAATGGCAAAATTCGGCACTGCGACACCCAACGTTGGCCCGATTCCCGAGTAAAAACCACGTATTCCCTCTGTTTGATAGATTTTACGAAAGGCATCTCTAATCCCACGATAGTGTTCATGGCCTTCTAGTTCCGTGGTAAGACGGGTTCGGACCAAATCGAGTGGATAACAGGCAAAGACTGCGGCACATCCCGCCATTGCTCCGGCAACAAATTTGTGAATGGGCATGTTGTCATCATCATTGGCCTTTTTCTCTCGTTTGCGTTGCGCCTCTTGTTCCTCTGGACTAACACTGAGCGATATCCTTCGCTTTAAATGACCAAGGGTTTCTGTTTTTTCTCGTCGAGATCGTTGCATTCCAACCAGGACATCGAGAGTGTTCTCATAGACGTAGAAATTAATGGCAGAATAAGGAAAGCGATGCAGTACAGATGTCATATTTCCCTTCCAGAGTGCCATGAATCCACCACGTTCAATAATTTTGGTGAATCCACCCTTGATAGTCATGGCATATTTCGGCCGATTGGATCTGGTGGTGACCATGGAATGGACTTGGAACAAAATCGTGAGACGGCTAAAGGGTGCCGTGACGGTCTTGGCCACTGATCCTGCAATTCCCCCACAGAGAAGTTGTTTGGCAGCTTCTGCTGTTCGATTATCCTCGTCGCTATCATTTTTCGCACTCATATTTTGAACAGGACGGCTCACACACCAAAACAAAAAACGTAGTCCAGGGGAGAAGAATCAATTGTGTGGGTCATGAAACAAAATGACGACAACAACTTTGATTCAAGATAGATGCATCTACTGTTTATTGACAGTAAATAGTAAAACCTTTTTTCCCCCAGCGAGCACGGAACTATTGGTAGTCCTTTGGTTGTGAAGGCTGTGTGTGCAGACAGACCGACTGTGAGAAGCTTCGATGCCCCCAATTCGGTTCCCCTACTTTTAATTCGTGCTTGAGGTACATCACACGATCCTGACGTTGACCGGATGACAAGCGTACCTTGCCTGTTGATGATGCACTCCGTTGCACACTGCTGGCTGTGAGATACCTCCAGTCTACGACTGTCTGCACAATTGCATGGGCAACAACATGAGATTCCCTTGTCTCATTCTCACTTTGACTATCGGGGTTGGTGATGCCTTTGTTGTTCCAACACAAAATTCTTTTTTCGGCGGGACACTACAGTCACGAAGTAGTACAGTATCCCGATCCCTGCAAGAAGACGTGAAATCAGGAGGACATGGCAAGAGTAGGATTAGCAAGACGGCGTTGAATGTACAGACCATCTATGATGACTCGTGTGACGTTCTGGTGCTTGGTAGCGGGCCAGTCGGAAGTGCGGTCGCTTCCTTGCTTGGTGCCGATGGCAAATTAGATGTCGTTCTGGCGGATCAAAATTTTGACAGAGATTGGGTTCCAAACTATGGGGTATGGAAAGATGAATGGGAAACTGTGATGGATCGATTTCGTGAATTTGGAGTGGAATTCGAAGGTGGCCACGAGGGTCGATCAGTCGACAGAGAGTGGCCCGTGACCGATTGCTTCTTTGGAGGATCCTTTGATATTCCCATGGAACAAAGAATGCGTATTGACAGACCATACTTTCGAGTGGATCGATTCGCGTTGAAGAAATCATTGAGCAAAACCTTTCGTGTAATGAAGGCCAATCATTTTTCCGAGGCGATTGGAGTCAACATGTACAAACCCGCAGGTAGTCTTGTTCATGATGAAGATGGCACTACCATCCTGCTCCAGAAAAAGGGTGAAAGTAACCCCATTACAATGCGGGCAAAGATTGTCGTTGATACAACTGGCCACGAAACCAAGCTTACCCTAAAAGACACGCGAGAATTCTACACCAACCCAGGCTTTCAGATTGCCTATGGAGCCACCGTTGAAATTGACGAATCCAACTCACCGGATCAAACAAAGGTTGGCCCTTACGATAAGGAGGCGATGACTCTCTTTGACTACCGCACCGATCACTTTTCCGACCAGAATGATTTGATCAAAGCAACGAAGGCACCGACATTTATGTATGCCATGCCGCTCCGAAATAACCAAGTGTTCTTTGAAGAAACATCCCTTGTGGCACGACCAGCCGTTTCCTTTCAAGAGTGCAAAGACCGCTTCTTCAAACGAATGGACTATCTGGGCATTAAAGTTACCAAGATTCTTGAAGAAGAATACTGCTACATTCCAATGGGAGGCGCACTTCCGATGCGTGATCAAAGAATCCTTGCCGTTGGTGGAGCAGCTGCCACGGTACATCCAAGCACAGGATATCACCTGTGTCGTGGTTTAATGGGAGCAACTGATGTTGCCAAGGCGATTAAGAAGGAACTGGAATCCGAGAAGCCCAACATTGATCGAGCCGTTGCTTCGGCATACCATGCTCTTTGGTCTCCTAGCAATATTCGGCAACGAAATTTCGCCACCTTTGGAGGCGAATTCTTGATGAAACAAAACGTCGTTGGCCTTCGTGGTTTCTTTGATGGATTTTTCCGATTGCCTCTGGAACAATGGGGCGGGTACGTGGAAATTGGGAGGGGTTACCTGAAGCGGCCTATTTCAGTTGGAAACTGACACTGAATGTTGTTGCTGTTGTTGTTGTTCCATAGATTCTTGGCAGGCTGGCCAGGTCTTGCCTACAACGAGAGTCACGAGACTTGGCTTCGACGAATTCTGTTCGGGGTAAACTTTATTGTCAAACTCCCTCCGGAAGTTGCTTTGGATATGGCTGCTAGCATCATTCAGTATTCCCTGAAGACTACACAATTATTACAATCTGTGACACCATTCTTCGGTGAACCTTACTCATATGAATACAATCGCAACATGGACCGTATTGGTGATGTTGCCGCCAAGCAAGAAGCACGAGCTATGATCGAGCAATCTCCGGTTGTTGAAGAACTCCCTGTCATGTTCGATGAAGATGACGATTCATCAATCCAAGGAGCAAAGGCGACAATCACAGAGGTCGTTGTTGCTCCTCCCGTAAAGGAGATGGCAGCTACGACGGAATAGAGTGACCTTGTGACGGTCATTGCACAAAAAATCTGACGCGAAGAACCATGTCCGGTTGGTCAATAGAGCATCCAAGACGCAATGGTTACTACATTACTACTCACAAAACACAATTAAATTTCAATACCAAAAGTGTAACCATGGCTTGATAAATTTTTTATGCGATGAGATGCTAGGATATTATACATCTAGAAAGTCGGGGTTCGTTCGAGGCGTCAGTGTGCTGCTGCCAGCATTGGTCGATCTGCGTCGTCCAGAAGTCCCATTGGAAAAGTTTCTCATTTCATTCTCGACATCAGTCACAAATGAATGTCCTCCACCAGACGGGGAGAATACTATTGTCAACTTTGGGCACATTAGCAGCCCAAAGAAAAACGACCGTTCGGGCTTCCCCGCCGAACGAGGCCACAACCAAAAGGGTGTACTGGGAACCGTCGTCACAATAGCCACACCATCTATCGGATCGCTCAAAAATCCACGATAAGGCATCATAGATGGGAAACAACTAAAGGCAAAGTTCGTACTGGCGATTCTTCGAATCGATACGACCTTGTCGAATGGGACGTCAATCTCAATATTACCAATCCAAAACCGAAGGTTTCCGTCAGAAGTGACTTCGACAGATCTTACAAAGTTGTACCAAAACCATGCCACAGCTAGTAGGTTCGCCACCGATACAGCAACGACCGTTCCGTGGGCACCAATAGGAACGGCGAGGACCAATAAGAGTAAAAACACTGCCTCGAACAAAATGAACCTAGCTTTGAAGCCTTGAAGGAAATGTTAGAACAGCAGCGATTGTTTGAGCGAGGTTGAAAGGAAAATATTACACATACCGAAAGAAAAGGGCGCCGAGTGAAAAGAATGCACGACGCTACCATCATCCGTCACATAAGTAAGGGTTTGGGAGATCAATAGTGGGTCCTCGTCCACGATGTGAGGATGGTGTACATCGTCAACCATTTCTCTTGATCGTTGCCTGTTTACTGGGGGTGCTTGTAGTGCATCAGGCGGACCCTCTGTGGAAGGATCTGCTGCAGATAGAGGCGTGTTGTCGGCCATGGCAAGGCAATCGCAGTTGATAGTTTCAGTCGTCGTTTGTGCCTACACCGGACCTATGACAAAGCTGCAGTTCCGAGCACCTGAACGGTTGTCCTTGGGTTTGCACGGCGACCCTCGCTACATACGAAGAGGACTCGCGCTCTTTTCCGTTTAAATTTCTCAAAGTAATTGTATGTGAACGCACGAAATTGTTCCGTTCTTATCAGCGAGGCCCTTAATTTCCTCGCAACGTCTTCTCATTTTTCTTATGTACTTACAGTTCACTTCGTCGGGGCTATATGGCTCTCAAAGCCCCGCGAGCATTTCTTGGGAGTCGAATCTTTCTCTTTCCACCAGATTCAAATACGATCCCCCCTTTTCCCCCAAATTCGGTTTTCAACGAGAGGCGACAAGAACCCATACCTCGACCGTCAATTTAACGGATTTTATCGATCCGTGTGACGAATTTTCAAACCACTGACGATTTTCAAAGCCACTTTTTTGTTCATAGACCCGGCTGCACCATGAAGTTCGCATCCTTGCTTCCCTTGGCATTGGCATTGGCATTGAATGAAGCCTCGGCCTTTGTTCCACAACAACGAGCATTTGTTCGACCAACCGTGCAGACATTCATGTCTGATGATGTAGACGAAGCTCCTGCTCCCAAGGCCAAGGCCGCTCCTGCCCCTGCTCCCAAGGATGCTGCCCTAGTTCCCATCAAGGAAGAGACTGTGGAATTCACGGCTGGTATCCTTGGAGGTGCTGCAGGTCTTTTCATTGGAGGACCAGTGGTCGCTGCTATTGGAGCTGCTGCCGCCAACTACATCGCAAAAGGAAACAGCGAGATCGGATCCGTTGTTGGTGCCGTTTCCAAATCTGCCATTGAGGTGTACAACTACTTGGCTCAACTTGACAATAAGTATGAGCTTCTTAACAAGGCTCAAGCATCCCTTGAGAAGGCCGTAGACAAGCTGAAGTCGCAAGATTCCGTAGACTCCGAGTCACTCAAGAAAGTCGAAGACGCCCTTGCATCCACCAAGGCCAAGATTGCTGAGATCAATGATGAGTATGACCTTGTCGGTTCGGGTACGACTGCACTTGGTGTTGTTGGTGACCTTGTTGAGAAGACGATCAAGAAGGTCGGCGAGCTCAACGAAGAATACAAGCTCACTGACAAGGCAAAGAGTGCCCTGAACTCCGCCATTGCCAAGGCGAAAGAGGCGGCAAATTAGTGCGCCACACCCCCACAATTGACTTCCACTAGTACTGGTGGAAAGAGATGTCATTGGTCGACACGATTCTTGAAGAGCCATTGCCAATGCATCTCATTTGTTGATTTGGGCAAATCAATCCATTTAAAGTCCTTGCATGCGTCAGTCATATTCTCATAAACGTGCATGATAGATAAATTAGCAATAGCAGGTCAAAATCTTACATTCTTGGTCTGGGACAACGCTGCATGATACATAAATTTGAATCTTCCTGATACGTCATGTCATCCAGTTGATCATATCACTGCAATTCGAACTTTCATACACTGTTAGTCTACCCATTTATTCGAAACGGACGGTGGTACAGTTTACAATAATTTATTTAGTCGTTGTCGTTGTTCATTGAGAGTATCAAGACGGCGATCCGCCTCGTCCTTGTCAATCGCATACTCACGAAGAACCTCAAAGGGTACATAGTCCAAGGTCTTTTCATGAGTCGCCTGCAAAAATATTTTGGGAGCCATGCCATCCTTGTAGGCTTGTGCCCAACGTTGAGCGCACAAACACCAGATATCTCCTCCCTTTAAACCAGGAAAGAGGTATTGGGGTGCCCGTGTACTTAGATCGTTGCCAACCTTTTGGGAGTAGGCCAAAAATTCATCCGTTACCTGACAACAAACCGTGTGTCGTCCAAGATCTTGCTCACCGGTAGAGCAGTATCCGTTGCGATAAAATCCTGTTCCAATCCCCGATCCTCCCACGTTGGAGCAACAACATTCCAAGGGTGTTCCCAAAACATTCGAGGCGGTCTTGGCAACATCCGAAAGTGGTTCCCCGTCATCATCTTCGTCATCCAAGTAGTCCCCCTTATCCGAAGGTGACATTGGGCAATGTATCCAACTCTTGCTGTTCATGTTGGTCACCCCGCCGGGTGTGACAACAAACGATTCCACCCACGGAAGAATCGACGTACTGAGAATTGCTAAAAGTATCTTTCCCATCAGATGCATCTTTTCTTCGCGATAAACTATGCGTACTTGTACAAGTGCCGTGATCCGAGATGCGCCTTTGTTGGCAAAAAATGTGACTGAAGATGATGGCAAGACTTCAATAATCAGACAGAAGATGGCCTCGGACAACCTTTTCTTGCACAGTTTCGATGGGCGTGCACTAACGCTACTACGGTGTTCACAGTTGCACAGGGCGAAAATCTATTCGGTCGAGTCGAAGATTGTGAACTGGCCATGCAATGCTGTCCATAGAATTGATGCCAACAGCATTATTACGTTTTGTTCTTTTCTTCGTCAAACTACCCACTTGGTCAAGGAAAGGATGAGATACCTCATCGTACTTGATTGTTGTTGAGAATTTTGCAGAATTATTATTGTGCGACTGTTGTGTGAAACCATCGTTACAACGCTACCTGTTTGAGAGTGAAATGAAAATTGTTGGACATATTGCCCGCCGACGATGTATTGGTCGAAATCTTGCCTTTGCAGATATTGAAATTGAAGAGGAATGGGATGGAGAAACATTGTCTCTTGTCATATCCTCGGATAGTCCCAAACCAATCCTACAAGTAATCTTTCATCGAGAATCTTCCATCTGGAACACTGATTTCAATGAAACGTTTCCCAACAAGAATTCCAAACTTCCCTATGGTGGCAAGGTATTGTTGGAAGTATACTTGGACGAACGTGGTGCCAATGAGACTGGCAATACCGGCACCAATAATCCACCCGACTATCTGGTACGGCAGTGGCAGTTATTGGAAAATCCACATCAACAAGCGATGGAACAAGCCAAGTCATCCGAAGGGATTTCTTGTACCACCTATTTGAAATGTCGTGGCGATGCCTTTTTGCGATTCAATGACAATAGTATTCGATGTCAACCGAAACCCGAAAAGGCGGTCAAGGACAAGAAGAATGTAGGGGGAGAATTTTCGCATGGTGATAATCGAGCCAAGGCACTCCGGGCCAAGATTTTTGCTGCCTGGTTGATGGAAACCTATGGACAAGCCTATCTGCAACGTGGTGGTGGAGTATTGGACGTGGCGGGAGGCAAGGGTAAACTCTCGGTCGAATTGGCGATCCAAGGTCAGATTTCCTGTATTATTGTGGATCCCTTGGTACGAAAACATGGAAGTAAATTGGAACCACGCGATGCGAGGCGAATACGTCAAGTGAATGCACCGCATCCTCAACTAGTCGCCAAGTTTTTTAACAAAACTGACTTTGTGAGCGACCACCAGGCCGTCCTGGACGATGCACAAATATGTGTGGGTCTCCATCCGGATGAATGCACCGAAGACATTGTGGACGTGGCACTTGAATTGGGCAAACCCTTGGCCATTGTCCCCTGTTGTGTCTTTTCGGGTTTTTTTCCTTTGCGGACCATCCAGCATCGTCAAACGGGCGAGATGATTCCCGTTCGAACCTATGAAGACTTTGTGGACTACCTACTAGCCAAAGATGAGCGTTTTCAAAAGGCAACACTGCCCTTTGAGGGACGGAATGTGGTAATTTATCGCCTTCCATAAAATCGGTGATCATTTGTATTTGTAGAGAAGAAGCAATAGATGAATCGATAGACAACTCTGTTTACATTTGTATAGGTTATTTTTTACTGACGTTGGAAGTTTGTAGCAGTGTTTTTCATTTTTAGCACACTGGTATTTGAAATGGCGCGGACTGTCCGCCTGTCAGGGGCACCCACTTTTATTCTTCGTTGAAATTTTGAATGACAATGACAATAGTATTTCTCCCGATTGCCACCCCAATATGCCGCTATAATTGTGAAACTCCAATATGACAGACACAACTATTGACGATGCACTACAGAGGCTAGTCCACGCCATGCTGGGCCATGATGATCCGGTTGCCACATCTCTTGCCCATCGTGTGTTGACCAGTCAAATCGGTCCCAAAGACGACACGGGCAGTTGGCGCCGCATCACCCGCAAGGCGCCTCAAGCTCGGGCCAATCTAGAATCATTGTATACACGTTTGGAGGAACCATTGGCGGCCAGATTGTTGACAGTATTAACCAAGTTGATGGGGAAGAGATTTGTGTTACCAGAGACGACGAGCACGGGGAATTCCAGAGCTCCCGACAATCTCAATCCTCGCCCTGCTCCCATGCCCAGCACCACCGATACAAATAGAAAACCCGGAGCATCCTCCTATCAATCGTTCCCTCAACCACATGCACTGCAACCAAAACAACCTCAAGCCACTCCACCGCAGGACCGGCAACGTCAAATTCAAGAAGAAAAGCAAGAACTGGAAAAAGAAGAGGCGTTGCTCCTACGAGAATGTCTATATTCACTCCAAGGAATTGATGGCGAACGTATTCGATATTATCACAAGCATAGATCGGATGATTCCTTGGTCCATTATGATGGTATTCGAGTGCAATCACCAGCCTTATCCAATGCTCTTCTGTACACTGGTCGTGTTCTAGAGACTAAACTTGGGACAGGTGCCACGGATGCGTTTCGAATTTGTGGAGAAGCCGGCTGGTTATATCATCGGATTCAATCTTATATTCAACAAGTACAACAAGATGAATCGAAAGGAATCGTAGCCAGAGCCTTCGCCGGTACATTGGGGGAAGAGTTGCGTGAATATCATTCCTTGTTGACCCAATATGAATCACAGATTACGCAGTTGAGTTTGCGACAATTGTTGGTAGATCTAAGAATGCCCACGTCGCGATTGGAAGTTTTGGCACTTTTGACCGATGGATTGCGCCAGTTGTCGGGAGGGCACTTACTAAGTGGATTATATCGGCATACCTTGCATGGAGATTCGAGGCATGCCTTGTTGACTCAAAGTATGCTCGTTCAAACATCTCGACCATGGTTTGAGATTCTCTATATTTGGACGACGCAAGGGATGCTGTCAGATCCTCATGGGGAATTCTTTATTGCGGAAAATCCATCGGTGGACGATAAACATCTTTGGAATGAGAAGTATCGAATCAATAGAGATCAAATTCCAGAGGGTATTCTCGACAATGCTCTCGTGGGACCCGTGTTTAACGTTGGCAAGGGGATCAACTTTATTCGGCGTTGTCTGTTGGATACTAAATGGACTATGCGACTAGACAATATCGACGACGACGATGATACCATTCATTCGAGCGCTAATACCTATCAGCAAGATTTGGGTTACTACTACAAACCCAACTCTGACGGGAACAAGATTTTACAGCAAACCCTAACACATGCGGCCAAGATTGTACACACGCATATTCTACGGACACTCCGAGAGGACAATCATATGATGCAACATTTCTTTGCGCTCAAGCAATTTTTGCTTTTGGGACAAGGCGATTTCTTTTCGGCACTCATGGACGGCCTGCACACCGAATATCGAAACCAACCTAGTATTATTGGCATCTACAAGCATTCCCTCTTGTCCATTGTGGAAGGTGCCTTGAGAAGTACGAATGCCAAATACTTGCCTCAGTACGTCCTGGATCGACTCCAAGTCGAGCTACTCGTAGACCCAAATGATGAGACCTACGGCATGTTTGGTCCCAATCCGCATTCGCAAGCCACCGATCAACGTACAATTTGGGATATCTTCATGTTGGATTATCAAGTTCCCGATCCTTTGCGGGCCATCGTGCATCCTCGCCAACTAGACAAATACAAATTGGTCTTTTCGTTGCTGTTCAATCTGAAACGCATTGAATTTATGCTCAACTATACTTGGAGACAGAGTGCAACATTACATCATGCTCTCCAAACGTATGGCCATTACAATGGCATTCATGTTCGTAGCAGCCAGGGATATGCCCAAGCATTTGCCATGCTTCGCAAGATTTCCATTCTGCGACAGAATATGATGCATTTGATTGTCAATCTCAAGAGTTATTTCATGTTTGAAGTTTTGGAAGGCGGTTGGCGTAGACTCCAGTCAGAGATTGAAGCGGCCAAAACTCTGGATGAAGTCATTGCCGCTCATGACTTTTACATTGATGGAATTGTCAAGAAAAGTTTACTCCGAACGGGAGAGAATGATGATGTCATCCAAAAGCATCTGGCAGATCATTTGCAGATGATTGTCCAAATCAGTGGACAGTTTTGTGAATTTCAAGAACGACTGTTTCATGAATCGCTCGTCTTGTCAGAAACGGCATCACAAAAGCGTATTGAGGCTGATCAACGGGCCAATCAAGGTCGATGGGGCTTTTATTCCGAAAAAGACATTGCGGAAGAAGAAAATTTTTTTGGGCTTGCTGACAAGTTCAAGATGCAAGAAGTGGGAAGGATTTCGGCTGCGTACAACCACAATGTGTTGCAGTTGCTCCGAGTCTTGAACGAACGTGTCAATGCCAACCCCGACGAATTGGATGCTGAAAAAGAAATGACAGATAATGTGCATGACCCTGAACAATATGGAATGGGACTTCGACGGCACCAACGAGTGGAGGTAGAAGACGATATGGAATCACAAAGGTTCTTGATAGCCCAGCTTGATCACAACAATTTCTATGGCGCACAAGGATATCTTCGATAACTCCTTTAGTCTTGAAACTAGAATCTCCTCTCTATAGAATCACCTACGGTAGTGCAGTAGCAGGGTAATGGAGTCTCTGATGATGTGATTAATCTATTATTCCCGGCTGTCTATGTTCGATGCTGACGAACACGACTATTTCATAGAGCTGCAGCTTCCACCCATCAACCCTGCGGCTTGCGCTTGCTCACTAGTCAAGCAGAGATCAACCGACCCCACGCTGCACCATTCGCAGGAGTTTCCTTCCTCGTCCTTGGTTGACTCGCAGGTGTTTTCATCACCATTTAGCGTGGTCTGGAGACATGAAGTGTCGTAGATATCATTTACTCCTGTGGAGCATGTTCCACCCACAAGTTCTGCAGCTTCGGCCTGCTCACTGGTCAAACAAAGATTGACAGATGCGATACTGCACCATTCGCAACGATTTCCAACGACGTCGACGGTAGCTGCGCATGCACCCTCGTCTCCGTTGAGTGTAACCTGCAAACAGGTGGCATCAAGCTTGTCCTTCATTTCGTGCCCTTTTGAACACTGTCCTCCCAATTGTTCGGCAACTTCTGCTTGTTCAGCATTCAAGCAAAGATTCACCGAGTTCACAGAGCACCATTCACAGCCATTTCCGTCGGCATCGACTGTTGACTCGCAAGTTGCCTCGTCCCCAGAGAGAGAGGCTACCAAACAGGAAGGATCATAAGGGTCTTTTACTCCTGTAGAACAATCTCCTCCAAGTTGCTTCGCAATTTCGGCTTGCTCGCGACTTAGACAGAGATTAGCCGATGCCACGTTGCACCACTCGCAAGGATATCCATCAGTGGCAGTTGTACTCTCACAGGTGGCTTCGTCACCTTGTAGTGTCACTGGCAGGCACTTTGGGTCATAAGGGTCGGTCAACCCCTCAAAGGGCATCTCAGTAGTGCACTGAAACCAATCGTACTTGTCAACCTTTTCCGCAGCTTTCTTACTGAGGCAAACACCGTATCCTGCCTTGGTCGAGCACCATTCGCATCCGGCAGATACACATCCGTCCTGATCCGAGTGTCCCTTGAGGCACTCCCAATATTCATCACGGTTATCATCGTCATTGTTCGCTTTGTCATCATCCGCCGCTGGCGCATCGTCATCACCTCCATCGTCGTCGCATTGCAGACCAGGAATGGCCTTTTTCATGGCATCCGCTTGGGTTTCTGAAACGCAGACACCAAACGACTGGAGGGTACACCAAACACATTTCGATTGATCTTGCGCCACGGAAGCATCACATGCTTCTTGGCCTGTGTGAAACAAAGCAAAAAGAGTCAACGCATTGATCAGTCAGAACGGTGCTGCGGTAACAATCACGAATCAGCATGACCTGGCACATGACCCAACCTACCTGATGCTCCTTCGATGGAACAAGAAAAGTCTTGGATGATACCGAACTCAAAGCTCGAGGCCTTCAAGGCCAAAGCAAGTAGCAAGGATAATCTCAGTTGCATTGTCAAAGAACGAGTTGTAGCTATCTACAGGTAATAGGCATGTACAAACAAGTATCGGCTATCGAATTGTGTTGACGTTGGAAGTCAAGGGATGAAGTTCTTCTGCCTATCGGGGAAGGTTTCATGGCGCACCCGTCAACGTAGGATTCGTACTGTCATGAAACGGGATTCATATCTTTCGTAGAAAACCACGGTCCAATTGGTCGGACAAGAGTGCAACGGTCACAATTACCCGGACTGATAGCGTATCGGTAGTACTTGTACACGGTATAGTTGCAAGTGCTATTGTGACAATTTGTTGGATAGAGGCTACGAGTAGCGATGAAGCATGTTTGCGTAGAAAGCTTCCATCCCAGCGATTGACTTTCCCAACACTATTTTGGACTTCAAGTTAGCTGTGACAAAAGGTTTCTCTAGCGGGTACCCTGTACCAGGTACCGTACCCAGGTACCTGGTATGTACCTGGTAAAGGGTAGCAGCGTAGAAGGGGTGCCTTTGGATCGACCGCCAACCGTATGGATACATCTGTACGCGCAACTATCGCGCACTCCTCGCCATGGCCAGTAATTCCTCGGCGCAAGACGGACAGAACACAACAGACAAGCTCGAAAACGAAAAGGCCCCAACCACAATTCTCGGCGACCAATTCTTTCTTCGTTTCTTCTTTTGAACTGTTGAGATAGCCTTGCCAAACATGAAAGAAGAAAGCGATTCCGTCACCGTCAAGGCCTTGAAAATTGCCAAGAAGAGTCTGAAGAAGCATGATTCCGAGTCTATGAAGCTAAAGGCACTTGCCAAGTTGGTGGCTGAAAAGTTGGGCGACAATGTCACGACGTACAAAATGGTGAAGATGTGGATTGAAAAATCCGACAAATTCTCTGTGTCGGGAAAGGATGTTTCGTTTAACACGAAAAGGAGTGTATCACCCGATAATGTGGCTGAAAGTTCTGATCAAGGTCCGCCCAAGAAGGCCCGAAAGGACGAGAATTCGTCGTCGGTGTCGTCTGCTCCGGTGGCCAAGAACAAAAAATGCTGTGGACGAGTGGCGAAAAGACTAACAAGATCGTAGTCATGCATGCTATGGATGACGAGGAAGGGAAAAAGGAAACAGAAAAAATCAGTAAGGATCCTGCGATCTTTCCATTCTCGACATTTGAAGACCCGGCCTGTGTCGCGGTCATTCCCAAGTCGCTGCTTCGCCACTGCACCGAAGGAAACGGTTTCACCAAGCCGTCTCCTATCCAAGCGCAAGCTTGGCCAATTTTGATGCACACAAAGAATGGTCGAAAATGTGACGTTGTCGGTATTGCCGAAACGGGCTCTGGAAAGTGAGTTTTGCCATGACTTTGTCCGTTCGGTCCCCATCACACCCTGTGTCTCACAAATTCTATTCTCTCTCCTTCTTTCAAATAATTGGCGACAGGACATTGGCTTTTACCATCCCCGCTCTTACTACCATGATGGAAGGAAATAAAACGCTTCCCAAGCGACGATCGCCACGCATGCTGGTGTTGGCACCAACAAGAGAGTTGGCCATGCAATCGGATGCGGTCCTTCAGGAATTCGGGACTGTGGCGGGTTTGCGTTCCTTGGTGTTGTACGGAGGGGTTCCAAAGCATACTCAGACAGCCGAGTTAAAAAAGAAGGATGTGGACTGTTTGGTTGCAACACCTGGACGACTCAAGGACTTGATCAACGAGGGAGCGTGTGACTTGAGCAAGGTGCAACACCTTGTTTTGGATGAAGCTGACCGTATGTTGGATATGGGCTTTGAAGAAGATGTCAAGTTCATCATTTCACAATGTTTACCACGTGAGGATGGGCGCCAAACTGCCATGTTTTCAGCCACATGGCCTGCTTCGATTCAAGAGATTGCCTTGAATTACATGGTAAATCCTGTTCGTGTCTATGTTGGATTCGAAGCAATCGTGGGCAGCAATGGGGAAAACAGCGTCGATGATTCCTTGTCGGCCAACAAGCGTGTAGAGCAAAAGGTGGAAGTTATTGAGGACCGTCAGCGAGAACAACGGCTTCGTGAGCTTTTGCGAAAGCACAAGGGAAATCGGGACAGAATTCTGATTTTTGCATTGTACAAGAAAGAGGCGGAGCGTTTGGAACATTCGTTAAAACGTGATGGATTCGATGTCTGTTCCATCCATGGCAACAAGCAACAAACTGCTCGAACGCAGGCTCTCGCTGACTTTAAGGACGGTCGAACACCGTTGATGGTTGCCACTGACGTTGCAGCCCGTGGACTTGATATTCCCAATGTTGAGGTCGTCGTCAACTTTACCTTCCCTTTGACTATTGAAGATTATGTTCATCGCATCGGTCGAACCGGTCGTGCCGGAAAGACTGGGATCAGTTACACGTTTTTCCAACCCACCGACAAGTCACACGCTGGAGAGTTACAGCAGGTGATGCGACAGGCTGGTCAGGAACCACCAGAAGATCTACTAAAATTTGGGAGCACGATTAAGAAGAAGGAGCACAAGCTTTATGGTAATTTTTCTGGTCCCAAAGGGCCCATGAAACAAGCGTCCAAGATCACCTTTGACTACGATGACTAGACAAGATAAGGCTTCTCAAGTCACTACTGTTTTTGTATGAATACATTATTATATCCTGACTGTTATTTCAACTTTACCTTTAGCTGGCTGCTTAGGGATGATGATGATATTTTTGCCGGATACAAGCAAAACGGGGCCGCATTCCTCATTCCACCCGACCACGCCATACAACCAAATCCAATCAATACACCACAAGGCAAGCATCTCAATTCATCTTTCATGGTGCGCCAGAGTGACAAGGGGAATTGATATTTGGAGTAATCCAATACCACTGACCTGGTCCCACTTTTTAGTTTGGATTCTTGAATGGAAAAATCAAACGAGTGCTCCATGTGCATGGCACCATTGTATTTTCCTCGAAATCGATTCATTCCCTTTTTCCCCGGTCCAAACATCTTTCCATTCCATCGACGACCTTGGCCAAACAGAACATGGCTCATAAACTTGGATCCAATCATTGTCATACCTAGATTATTATTATTTAAAAGGATCCCGGACTATTCCCCCGAGAGTAGTTCGAGATCGGAAGGAGCAGGACTCGTACAAAAGAGGAGGAGAAGTTCCTTGCGACTCAGAGACTGAAGGTGACTAATCATGGCTTGGGTGGATTGACAAGCCTCCTCGGGAAGTGGCGGGGACGACATGGCAGGAAGTTCCTTCACAGTAGTCATAGTCTCAAACATGTTTCGAGCACAACCTCCAACCAATGCCATTAATGCTGCAGACGCAGCCACTTGAACTACATTTGTCAACATCATCATGGGTGGACTTGACAGTCAAGTTGTGTGTACATTTTTGGAACTATTTTGGCATTGCCAACAAGAATCTTCTTTTGCTCCGGGTTCCTGCTTTATGATAGTCTGCCTGTCGCTACTGGCTTGGCTGATGAGTACCACGTGGAAACAGCATCGACGACTGACGGTGATACCATGATTTCTCACAACAATCATCATCCAACTCAACCTTGGGTATTCATCCAAATTGTTGATCCCGCAGCAATCCTTCCAATCTACATTTTGTTGGAATTGGTTGTTATTGTTTTTGACTGACAGAGGATGAAGGTTTCCCTTGTACTTTTAGCCCTTGCCTCGTCCCAGGCCGCTGCCTTTGTTCCTAGACTCGCCACAACGAGAGATGGTAGGACCAGATCCTCCGAACTGTATGAAGTGATTCGGGGTGATACGATTGATGCGCCCACGTTTGATGTGGGTGAAGGTGGAGTTCGTTTGGCCAAGGAAAATGCTATTAAAATCACTGCCGAAGTTCGGCATAAACCAGGAAGTGCCGAATCTCGGGCCATCGATCTCAAGCGATATACCGAATTGTCCAAGGTGGAAGAATCGCAAATAAAGGATATTCTGACCAAGACTGGTGGGAAATTGATTGCTACCGGCAAGGGTGTGGAACTTTACAAGGATCCTGGGGAGGCGTTAGAGGCTGTTGTCAAGTTGGCTCCCATGGAAGCCATCAAGGATGCGGTCAATGGTGCCGCATCGGCCATTGAAGAAAAGGAACTGGTGATCAATTTTTTGGGTGGAGATGATTTGATTCTGGGAGAAGTTTTGGATGCCTCTAATGAATTAGTAGTCATGATGGACATTGCCACCAAGGCCAAAATATCCGTGAATTCTCTTTCCCACAATTCTTTTCCCCTGGGAACTTGTTCTGTCAGTGTCATTTCCGTTGGCGCGACGCCATCCGAGGTTTCGGGAGTCGAGGAATCAGTGGCGGCCGGTGAAGTCTATTATCGGGAGGGAGTGTGGTACACGGTGGACAAGGCTAACATCAACACAGCCATCGCATAGCGAGTAGGTGTGATTTGGAATGCTCTATGATGTTGTTTCGACTAAGCGTTGTTAGTGTTATTACTCGTAGCGTGCTCTTGAGTAGTACTGCCGTTGCCATTGGGAGTATAAGCCGCCACTTCTTGTTTACTGCGAGCGCGGCTATAGTTGTTGATAGCTTGCATGATGAGTTCCGTCTGAGTGACAAAGCGAGGCCCCAACATTTCATTCTCCCCATCACTTGGAATGACGTAGATTTGTTCACTTGGGGTAGGTCCCTTGACTCCTTGGTACGTGGGATTGGACTCTGGTCGGAGCTGTGTAAGACCATATTTGGTCGTAGCAGTAGTCTTTGGAACGACAGGCTGATCCTTCACAACTGGTTTGGCTTTTTTGCCCGGCGGAGCATCCTTTTTGTTCGCTTTTCCATTTGTGCCTGCCGATGGCTTGGACGTTGCTATCGCTACATTGGTGTTTCCGTTGGAAGATGGCGTGGTGGTGTTGGCAGCGATACTAGCAGATTGCTCTATAGAGGATGGGGGCTCTATGCTGGAGGAATTGGGCATGGCCTTCTCTGGGTCAAGAGGCTTCTTTGGAGCCATGGAGGGAAGCATCGGCGGTGACTCCATTGATACTGGGGTGCTCTCCAAACTGGCACTACTCTCCCTCTTGATTCCAAGGCCTTGAATCATTTTCTCGCTCGGCTTCCATTTTCGACCAGAAGTTCTAGTGCTACCGGGTGACCTTTGACTTCCTCCCAAATCAACAACAAATGCACTTGATGCCGGCGATTTGGGTGGTTGAGGGTTGCTGGCCTTGGTCTCGGTCGCAGTACCGGTATTATTGAGGCCCGGCGGTTCTTCCTTTTTGGGTTTGGGTTTTGGTTTCGGACGCTGATCCAATGGCTCTCCAGCATCGAAACGTCTCCGCAACTCTTGAAAGGCAGCAGCATCATAGTATCCCCTATTTGTTTTGGGGTCTCTATACCGTGCGGGTTTCCCAGTAATGACACAATGGAGCGGTTCTGGTTTGGTCGACGGCTCGGGTTTCCTCATGAGAATTTGTGGAACGGTATCCATATCTGGAAAAGTCAAGGTAATGAGACAACCCCTTCGAGAATGGTACTTTTGAATGACATTTTTTCCACGATGCTTGTCTCGAAGAGCTGCCATGGCATCTTTGTCTTGGTCTGCGGACTCTTGGAATCGTTTCCGCGCTAGTAGCCATCGTTGATTTTCTGGTTCGGTATCCTTGACAGCTTCCAACAGTAGCTCTTCTTGTGCATATTGTCGTCGTCTCGATTTTCTGGTTCCAGTAGATTGAGGTTTGACCTTTTTATTGGCATGTGACGTATTCGTGTCAGAGTAGGTGGGTGTCAAGTTGCGAGAATCTCGTTTCCGAGTCTGAGAGCGGCGTTCGCGGGCACTAGCCAGGGTTGTTCGCACGCCAAGTTCCGCAGCCATTCGTGCCTTTTTGGGTGAATGTGACAAGGATGTCGTTTCGCCACGTACGGGAGCATCCAACGATGGAACCATTGGTGGAGGAGGTAGTGGTGATGTAGGAAGTACTTGTCCCGGTAGATCAGAACCGTCTGCAGTACTGGATGAGACTGGAGCAGTTGGAGCAGCAGCAGTAGTCGTTGTTGTAGGAGGAGGAGGAGGCATATTGAGAACAATCCCTGCATTAATGCCATTTCCTATCGCTCGATGGGATCCTTTCACTCCTTTGGCCCGTTGTAGCATTTCTCGTCCCCCACGAGCAACATCTACATAATTGGTCTTTTTGAGTCGGCGCTCTTCCTTTTGAATGGCCTTCTCCTCGTCTTCTCCCGCGGCTGCTTCTTCATCTTCGTTGTCACTTTCGCTATCGTCGAAATCGGAATCAAAATCATCTCTCCGAAGCTCCGAGTCTTCATCCGACTCTCGAAACGAATCGTTCCCACTGTCATCTTCGGCCCACGTCTCGTGTCCCCAAAAGGCATCATCTTCTTCCTGAGCCGTCCCTATCAACGTGGACATACGCTGACCAGCCGTTTTTCGTTTCTCACGCATTGCAACTGCCGACATGATATTTTTTTTCACGTTGAGGAAATAGCGTCGCCGCTTTAGAAACATAGCATGGAATGTGATTGAAAACGTAGTGGTGAAAGTGGTCGAGTCCCTTTTTTCTGTAAAATCAAGTCTCCTTCTTTTCTCCCTCGAGGACTATGGGTCGTCGCCAACTGCTTGAGTAGTCTCGCGCTCCAATTGGATCCAATCTGTTATTCTTGCCCCCGGCCTTTCGTTTTTTGATAATTTTGTGTTGGCTTGCGTTTGTTGTGTTGCACGACCTTCTGGTCCAGCCATGTCTTTTGTAGCCAGAAACCAGTAGGGGGCGAAGGACGGTCCACTCATCTTCGATGCCAACGGGTTTCCAGGGGTCTGTGCTCAAACCCAGCTGTTTTATCCCCCTTTTTTCTCTCACTGGGATTGGATTTTTTTGAAAATCTTTTCGCCTTTCCATACCCTTCCAAGACAATCTTCAGAAGGATACAACATGAATGATGATCCCACCCTTTCTTCAAGGAAACGACCGCGACACGATGCCAACAGTAAAGACCCTGATGATAATACCAAGGAGCAAAATTTCTTGACTCCCCATACCTTAAGACTTCTCAAACTTGTGGAAGAAGGCACGGCGGAACATGCACGATTGGCGGCCCATCAACTTTCGGAAATTACCGCGGGATCGTCTCCTCTGGTTCTGTGGGATGTATTGGGACGACTTCAGGGATATCTGACAAGTCCCCATTGGATGACTCGTCACAATGCCAGTGTGGCCATGGAGGGTGTCGCGCAACGATTGCCCACTTTGGATCAACAACATTTTTTACAACAAACGGCCACTACGTACCGTGATCAACAAGACTCGCATCCAACGACATCATGGCTCACCTTGAAGGATCTGGCCGATCACTTGACCATTATTTTGAACAATGGTAGAACCTTGTTTTCCAAGGCAGAAACTGACTATGATCAATGGGAAGAAGACGAATTAGAGAACCTGGATGCTACGTACCTTCATCAAAACGATCGCAGGGATTTTGTGGAACGACGGATCCAATTACAACGTCAAATTCTAGCTCGCAGGCTTGGACTATCGAATATTTTGAGTCATGTCAATGGGAGACAAATGGAAACAGTTTTTTCTAACGATGATTTTCAACCCTTCTCGACATGTCCACCAACCAAAATCATGAAGCGTTCGAATCATCCAAGGACCAACGACTGTACCATCAAGTCCATTCGTTCCCTTTTAGTTTCGGAGATACAACAACAACAAGAAGAACAACAGCAAATTAATCAAGACTCTGCTCCAACGGGCCAATCCCACCGCTTGATCTCGCATCACAACGCACAACGTCTCCTGGCGACGGAACTAGTCTTTCGAATGTTTGATGCGTCGTGGCATGTTCGTCACGGATCACTCATGGGACTTCTGGCTCTGTTGAGAGCGTGGAATGTCCATGGGACATCCTACTTGGGGATCTGGCCACAAGATATCCTTGCACGCTGTCTCTGTGTTTTGGCACTCGATCGGTTCGCCGACTACTCGGAAACATCGACCAGTTCCGGGAGTGGAGGGATTGTTGCACCGGTTCGAGAAATGGCTGGTCAGGTCATTGCTGTACTCTACCAATCAGCCCCAGAATCCCTCCAGAGGCAAGCGCTACAGTTACTCGTCACACTTTCGAGGAGACAACATCCAGATACAGCAACGGAGGATTGGGAAATCCGTCATGCATCTCTGTTGGCCCTAGTATACATTTCTGCTCTACAAGCCAATCATTCTGCAAAACCAGAAGTTTCACTCACAGGCACCGAATGGCCGTCTACATCCTTTCAAACGATTTTGGAAGTGGCAACCACAAGTTTGAGCGATTCCAATGAAGATGTCCAAGGAAAAGCCGCACAGCTTTTGATTCCACTCTTGTCAGAAACGACTAGTCTCATGGAATCTAAACAATTGGAACTGTATCCTAGGATTGTGAATTATCTATGGGAAGCGCTCACTACAGTGAATCTCATATCATCTTCCATCAAAGACTTGGTCGGACTGCTGTCAACCCTGATTTCCGCCGACTTGACTGCATTCTTGCTAGCCACTAATCCCAAACCATCCCACCAAGAAGCGTGTACCTTTCTACTCTGCAAACTCAAGATTCTCACAACATGTCCCTATATCTCTGTCAAGACATCTGTCATTTCTCTCATTGGAATCGCCTCGCAAGGCGTCGTGAATTTTCTTAACTCGGAGGCTTCCAGTACCCTTTGCGACCCATCGCGCTCTGATATTGCTGATTCGTTTTTTGAGATTGCAAAAATGTTGTATCGCATTTATTTTGAGCGCGGATCTTTACTTGACGATGTAGTTACCCAAGACTGTACAGCATTCATTGAAGCATGCAAGACGACGTGGCTTTCAGTCACCAAGGCTTCGAGAACCATATTGAAAGGCTTTGAACAGAAACGAATGGACCTGGAACACTCAATGCTTTTGCATTACTTTGACCTGCGCCCACTGGACAATACAATTCATATTGACATTGCCACTTTGTTGGAAGCCTCATTCGCCAGCCGCCTTGCCTTGCGAATCACTGTTGCTGATGCCATCGCTACCTTTCTAGCAGAACCTGAGGATTGTCACCATCATTCTTCATCGTACCAAATCTTGGAATTGTGCATTCGAGTATGCCTGGAATCTCCATTTGTTCTCCAATGCGAAGGGGCATGCATCTTGCTCACTTGTCTTTGTCATCACAATGCAAATCTATCATTCACAGCAATATATGAGCAATGTAAAAGTGGATTAATCAAAATCATTGAAGAAAGACCAAGATGTCTCGCAATGAACAAGACGCATCTACAAGATTTTACACGCTCCAGGCAACAAGTTTTGCAGCATTCGTTGGAATGTGGCATGAAGATTCTGCTCGATTCCGAGGGAAATGTTGACGCAGGTGTACGGACCATCCTGACGCTTTGGGACGAGGTAATCGGCGCATCCCAACTTGATTCGACAAGTATGCAGATAAGTCTCCACAACATGCGATTGTCAGGTGCGGCTGTGGGCGCACTTGTTTCAAGAGGCCTTGACCACCTTCCAATCAAGTTAACACCAATCGTCCGATCCCTAATGACTTCAATTCAAAATGAATTGGACGAAGACTGCCGTTATCTTTCCTGTAAGCACATGGTCTCGCTACTGGGAATGCTTTCTGGTGTCCTTCCGAACGAACGAAAAGAGGCGCTCTCCAGGACGAGATCGAAAATATTGCAAAACTTGTGCAAATTGATCACTTCCGATGTGAAGCCCGGTGCCTCAAACGCCTCATACACAGTCTCATTACTTATTTCCGGCACCGACCGCCCACTCCCATCCTTCGAGGCTATCTGGGAATCCCTATCTGTTCTGGCTGACACTCAAGGCTCGTCTGACCGGGTCATGGGTAGTCTTTTCGTTTTCAATGCTGTGTGCTCTGATATTGGAAAGAATAAAGATGCCTCAGAACTTGTGATCTCTACCTTTCTTCCCCCAATGGTTTCCAGACACTGTTTTACGTCGGACGCTGCCATCTTGAGCCGCACTCGTTCGTGCCTCGAGTCCATGGTTGCAATTCGCCAGGTATCGGCACTGCCTGTTGTACTTCCGCCCATTGCCCTCCTATGCAAAAGTGACTCCGACGTTGTACGCGAAAGAGCCTGTGACCTCCTTTGTGTTGTCATCAGTGGACCTGCGATGCCACTTTGTCCCTATGTTCGATCGTTGTTGCCTCTGGCAATGCAACTCATGACGGATAGTTCGTCGAACTCGTGCGCCAAGGGGGCGTCTCGCATTTTTTCTAAACTTGTTCAACTAGCGCCTCTGGTCGAAGAGAGTGCTGAGATCAGGCTTGTTGTAGATGGATGGAGCGACAACGCCGACAAAGTCATGGACCATTTGATTCGGGGCAAGGCCCTTCCACCGTGTGAGATGCACCCCACCGTATTGGATGCACTCTCGACTGCTGGCGTGTCATTACGCCATTATCAGTTGGAAGGGGTTGCTTGGTTACGGTTTCTCCAGAGCGTCAAATTAAATGGCGCCCTCACCGACTCTATGGGCCTAGGGAAGACATTGCAGTCCTTGGTTGGTGTAGCTTTGGCCCACACCGACACCCCTCCGGTGGATGTATCGAAATCTATTGTCATCTGCCCCTCTAGTGTACTTGGGCATTGGATGAAAGAGGTCAAGACGTTCTTTCCTGGTAATAACATCTTCCGGCCATTTTGTCTGCAAGGTCAAAAGGGCAAGAAGGAAGTACCGGAGGAATGCAACTTGATTATCACTAGCTACGCGGTACTTCGTAGTGACATCGACCTTCTGAGCAGGTACAAGTGGTGCTACTGCGTCTTGGATGAAGGGCATCTCATGAAGAACCCCAAGACTGCCACAGCCAGGGCAGCTCGAAAACTCCATGCACGTCACAAACTAATTCTTACAGGCACACCAGTGCAAAACAAAGTCCATGAAGTTTGGGCGACGTTCGATTTCCTGATGCCCAACTTTTTGGGCTCATCATCGGACTTTTCCAAAGAGTTCGCGGGACCGATTATCAAAGGCCAGGCCCATGGGGCCAGTGCGACAAATATTGCAGTCGGAATGGAGAAATTAAAGCTGCTTCATCAACAGGTTTTGCCTTTTATATTGCGCCGCGAAAAGGAGCAAGTATTGCAAGAGCTACCTCCCAAAATTGTAACCATCATACCTTGCGAAATGACCTCAAGTCAGTTGAGACTTTACCAGGATTTTTGTTCTAGCAACGAGGGACAGAACTCATTGAGAGCATTCGATCAGGTACTTCAGGAACCTTCAACCGAACGAGCACTCCCTACACTAGGATCTGATGTGTTGAAGGGGTTATTGTACCTGAGGCTGTTATGCACACATCCAGCGCTAGTAAACTCGAAGGGTTTCGTGGAAGGCGATTCTTGCAATCTAGAGGGCTCGGGGAAGTTGCTGGCACTGAAAGACTTGTTGAGAGAATCTGGTATGCCATGCCATGACTTGTCGGCAGCAGACAACGACACGTCGCTGATGTACGTGAATGCCGAAGATTCTGACGACTTAAAGAAGAATGACATCGAATGCGTGATTGATCCTGAGGACGATGCTTTGCCTTTGTATTCCTCCGTCCATCCTCAGGCAGGGTGCAAATTTCTCATTTTTGCTCAGTTCACTTTTAGTTTGGACGTAGTCGAGGAGTTTCTCCGTCGTTACTTTCCAGGGATTCAGTATCTTCGTCTCGATGGCAAGGTGCCTATTGAAAAGCGCAGCGAACTTGTTGACTCATTCAACTCACAAGAGAAAATCCAGATTTTGATGCTAACAACTAGGATCGGTGGCCTTGGATTGAATCTAACGGGTACGTGTCGAGGAAACCTTTGCATCTGCTGTATGCTTCAAGTTTCACAACTCAACCCTTTTGTCATTTCCTCGTTGCAGGTGCTGATACCGTCATCTTTCTTGAACATGACTGGAACCCTCACGCCGACCTTCAGGCAATGGATCGGGCACACCGCATTGGGCAGAAAAAGACCGTCCATGTGTATAAGCTCGTCACTTCAAACTCCATTGAAGAAAAGATAATGAAACTTCATGAGACAAAATTGGCGATGAGCAACGCCATTGTGAACACCGAAAACTCGACACTGTTCAGCATGGGGACGGATCAATTACTTGACATTTTTCGGTTTCGAAGCGATAAATCAGATCCAAACGCCAAAAGTTCCGAAAACACGCTGGATATTTTGGTGGAACGTTACGAAGACGAGTATTCAAGTCTAGCGTTATCAGATTTCATTGAAAGTCTTCGTAAAGGAGAAGAAGTATAAGAGTAAACCGTGACTACAGACCGCTCTCGACAAATCCCATTGCCCGCAGAACCAAGCCACTGCATTTTCGGCGCGCGGCGTCGTAATCTGTCTGAAGAATAGTTGAGATCGTTCTCATGTCTTCTTCCTGTTCCTTGGTGGGAGATAGGAGTTGGTATCTTGAAATCATATCTGCAACAAGTCGAGTTGCATTTTCTTTCTCATCATCGGATTCGTATCGTTTTTCCTGTGCCATAGCCCCCAGAACCTCTCCGTAGCCTCCCCGCCCACCATCAGTACCATCCCAACGACCACATTGCCATGCTAGCGCAAGAACCAGCTTTACTTCCTCAAAATTTCGGGGCTCCCGATCTTGGGGATTTTCATTCGGAGCCGCACATAGTCCTTGGATCAAGGCCAAACGTGATTGTCGTGAACCGTGACGATCTCTGCAAATTGCGGCGCAGTCGTGACCAGTTCCAACTGCAAAACCCCAATTCCATTGCGGCGCTTTCCAACCAGAGTTTGGGACATCATATATTGCTTTGTTCGACGAGATTGTCATTGAAAACGAACTAGTTCGGCCCGTAAGCGCTGCCAACAAGAGAATCGCTAGCGCTAGCGAGCAAGGGCTGCTGAACAGAACAAGACCACAACCCGGTAGTTGATGGGACTTCTTTTTCCTGTTTGCGTTGATCATGGTGGAAGATAAACTAGTAGGTATACACTGAACATCATCAACGTGATATGTGATATGCGTCTGGGAAGTCTGGGGACCGTTATTACGGTTTTCCGAGCGAACTACAGACCAATCTGCCTTTGACGCAATATTTCTTGTACCAGGTACCATGTACCAACCAACCTTGTGCAAATTCTACAGGATGTATGACACCTTCACTTTCAACATACGTGGTTCCTGTGGGAGAAGTACCAGATCAGCGAGGGGTTCGTGCGGAACTTGACGAGTGGAAACACAACAACTAACAGTAAGCATCACTCTGTTGAACCACCCTGTACTTTCGCATCTTTGCTTCAAGCCAACTTCACTTCAGAATTTTATTTTTGCTTTGTTCAAGCCGCAATCATTACAACAGATGAATGTCCTGGAAAGGGCAAGAGCAAGTGGGAAATGCCCACCATCTTTGTTTCTTGACGAGCCAAAGGAGGGTTCGTTTGAGACTGCCGTAGCCAAAGTGCTGGATGCAAACGGTACGTCCTGCGTCAGGCGTCCATGTATGTTGAAATTTGTTCATATTAAATTTTATTCGTTTTTCCTAACCCAATCATGTCTCTGTGATTCCACAGATTTGGTACTATCGAGTGGTGGTAACTTCCTTGAGGATTTCAAACAATTAATGCAGGTAGGTTACTTGTGACATGATTCACCCGTGGAGACAAGTCCGGAGGATTACTATACAAGGCGGTTGAAAAAACCCTCGCATCCGAGGGTGTGAGTCAGATATCTTCTATGGAACAATGGTGGGGCTATCGAAGTTCAAGACTTGGCCTAGGCCAGAAACTCTTCAATCAAAATGGTTGCAGTTGGAATTATTCAATTTCCATCCTCGACGGATTCAATCAATTTGCACATTCATAATAGCGAGTGATAAGCTTTCGATGATCTTGCTACATGGAGAGGATCCGCGTTAGCACGATTGTACAATACGAACAGTCAAATACCAATCTGAGGAGAACTTTTGAGGCAAAACGCCTGATAGCCTTAGTTGATGTGCAGTAGACGGTTGAAAGCTAGTCTTGCGCCTCTGCAGCTTCAAATACTCGAGCTTTGAGCTTATCTTGAGAAGGATAGTATCTACTCTGGAATATTTGATACCCTGTGAACTGTGTCATGCGTTTGCCCCTACAAGATACTTTACTGGAAAGAATAGCCCTACCACAAACACAGAAGTGCGATCCCAATGCGACAAATGTATCCTTCGATGCTTGCGTTACCTTAGAGCTTAGTTGCAGCTCAATTTGCAACCAATGAGAATATGTGAGCACCAATCTTACAAAATCTTTCCCGTTTTCTTGTATTTCGTGATCACAGATGGCTTCTAGCGCTAGTGACACTCCCGGGGACAAAGACACACAAATGGCAATCCTGGCACAACGACGTTGCATTATTCTTGCTATTGTTGGTGCGACCCCCTCTAATAATAGCTCACTTGGAGTGATATTGCAGTCGGGTTTTCTTAGCACAATTAAATCCTGGTTGGACGATATTTTGGGTGGCAGAGTAGGTGAGTGTTTCATAGAACGCATGGCCTGTCGTTGCGATGGATGCTTTACATTTAACTAATCCATTTGCTTCTGTTTCATAGGCGGCGTCGATCTATTATTGCACCTGTTGACAAATATTATCGAACTTCCAGTAACTAAATCCGTTGTAAAAGATTCTGGAATGGGAAAGGCCATAGGATCTATAGAAAAACACCAAATCTGTTCAGGTACTCTAAATGAAACAGCTGTCAGGGAGAGGGTAGACAAAATAAAGGCTGCCTGGAACAAATCTGTGAAAGCTTTGAAAGAAAAGGTATTGATCGAACATTCGTTGCCATCGTCGAGGCCTACGATTCTCCCTAACTGGTGTCATTCGTCATTACTCCTTAGGAACCGCCAGAAGCACTGTTACCAAAGCGACAGATAGAATACTCGCAATCTGACACGTCTCCCATTGCCAAGAAGGCAAGAACCGAAGAGAAGAAGCCATCCACTTTTTCCAGTCTTTTGAAAAAAGTGAATACTGATTCAAGTGCAACAAAAACACTCAATCTCGATGGCGAAAAGTCGAGTGCATCAGCTGCTAAGGAAAGTCCGAAGCAACTGGCGGAATCAAAGTTGAAAACTGGTAAGTGCTCGCGTGGAGGAAGTTCGAAGCTTAAAATGCATGCCGCGCTGATGCAAAGTTATTTTTGAGTAGAGAAAAAGAAACAGAAAAAGCGTGTGAAATGGCAGGATCATTTCGGCGGAGATTTGACAGCGAGTACCACGATTGAAGGAGACGACCTCAAGTCCGATGAGCCTCACACGGAAGGCGATCCTTCCGTGTCGTGGTCGGATCGACGTCGACGAGACCGTCTAAAGGAAAAGGAGCTTCTGGCCAAAGTAAAGTGAGTGGGCAAATATCTCATCTCTTTGTTATGTTTCTCGCATGCGACTTACCTTCTCTCACTCGATTCTTAACGTTCCAGAAAATCTAAACTTGTAGATGACGATGATGAGTACATGGGCATGGACAGCTTTGCAACCCCACAAAATAGATTGATCCCAACTATGACTACGTGGAAACCTCCTAGCTTGCTGCCAACAAGAGCAGACGCCCCGCCTCCTCAAGTACAATCTGCAGAAGTAGCAACCCAATCCGCTCGCATGACTGGTGTCGCACGAGCTCAATACGCATCAGAGTATAACGTACCGAGTAGCCCAGCACCCATGAGTGATGTCGAGCAAGCACTCGACATGACAAATCAATCCTCAACTGTCACACAGGCGATTCCCTTTTTCGTCCCACAAGTTCCCCAGCCCGTTGAAACCATTCCCGTTCCAACAGCCGCAATACATGTTCAATCCTATCCTCAGTACAGCCTTCCCCAGGCAAATCCCTGGGGAGCACAGCAGCCGGCACCTGCAGGTCTATCAATGGACACTACTGCTAACATTGCAACCCCGGAATTTGTACAGTCGCTTGGATTACCTTTGTTTCTAGTTGGCCAAGATACCCAGGCTTTGCAGACGCTAGCCAGTACCCCTAGTCTCCTCAGCACGTTCGTAGACAGCAATGGCATGTACGATCAAGCTCGTCTTACAAGTCTTGTGCAGACACTTTCACAAAACTCGAATCCCGCGCCACATCCCCCTGGTTTGGGACACCTGGGAGGATACCAACAAAGTGCAACGTATGGCGCGAGCGGACAGAGTGCTTACGGTGCAGCTCCATCACTAGGCGGCGGCATATATGGTCCTGCATCTACGGGCGCCTATGGCCCTGCATCTGGAAATTCTTATGGGAACAGCTGGCAAAATGGTGTAGCTAAAAGTGGATTACGGGAACAGAAAAGTGATGAAGGAAATCTTCATGTTAGTGGATATGGCCCCATGACTACTCAGACTGACATCATCAATTTATTCGCACCATATGTGCAAGTCGATGAAGTTGTTTTGAAAGGTACTTTTGCCTTTGTCAATACTAGTGATCCCCTTGGGGCCAATCGAGCTAGAGAAGCACTCAGTGGTGCCCTTCTATGTGGAGCCCCCATCCGTATTAATCCTGCCCAAAGAAAGAAACGTGATAGCGCAACCCCATCGCTTGGAAGTAATCTTGCAGCTACATCACTGTACGGCAGCACGTCACAAACAATCCCTGGCTTGCCTAGCAACCCTCCTTTGATACCTCCAAGTGTGTTTCCGGCTGCTGTACCTCCACCAGTTAGCAACGTGGACGTGAATGCCGTCCGAGATGATCGTGGTAATCCTGCAACAAAAAATCTCTTTGTTGCTGGCTACGGACAAGGTACTACTGAATTACAATTGCGAGAATTGTTTGGTCAGTATGCACAGATAATTGGCATTATTGTGAAAGGTACTTTTAGTTTCGTCAACACATCGGACCGAGTTGCTGCTGTGCGTGCGCGTGAAATGCTATCTGGGACCATGTTCAATGGAGGCGTCCTCAGGATCAACTTTGCTAAAGAATCGGGTCGTTTGGGAACCAGCTTTGACGTGACTTACAACACTGTTGGTGGTGGTCCTGGTGCTGGTGGTATGCCACCACTTTCACACTATGGGCGACATTAGTGCGATAGAAAACGTTGAAACCCCAGAATTTATACTACGTAAAAAGGAGAGTAGTACATCTCTGCTAATAAAAAAGGTCAAGAGTTTGAATTACCGATTTATCAAGTAGTACTAATGTTTGTCATGATATTGCTATTATAGTAGGTAGGATTAGGTGAGGGCTCGACTCGTTTGATCAATTTTCTTCATTGTCACTCACGATCAGAGATCACAGGTGTGTGAGAGGAAAAGACTCGAATGTTATTACCGGTAGATTCATTGTCAAGAAAGTTTATATGAAGCTTTGTCCGAGAAAAGGAAAAACAAGAGAACTATCTGCTAGATTTTGAACGGCATTGTTATAATCATGCGGCCACCCCACCATGCCAACGAAGGACGATATCGGGAGGATTTGTTTTTGCAACGTCGAAAAAGGAAATCTGCCTCTACCACCGCTTCCGAAGCACAAAGTATTCAGAGATCATTGATGCGAACACAGGGTATGCTCAAGAACGAGCTTCAACGCGTATCACATTTGGGGAATGCTATCGAGGAAGATGAGCATGTGTTACGAAAAACAATGGACGATCACAAGTCTCTCAATACTCGAAATGCTCAAAAGGCTCTGACGGCTCTAGAACGTGCCCAACGCCAGGAACAACGAGTGTTGATGTTGTCTGTCATGTTTTTCTTTCTGGTTGCCTTTTATGTCATGTGGAGTCGCGTATTAATCAAATTCGATTTCATATCGGTTCTGTGGTCTTGGCTATGAAATCGGTTTTGTTGCGATGTTTGTAAAACAAATCGTAGATCTAGAATTATCTGCGTAGGCGTGTTTAAAGGTATTTTCTATTACTCGCTGCCAAGATTACCCATGGACCTTGGAAAAAAGACACTCTACATGGCCAGAAAAAACGAGACTACCGGTAGTGTTCTCTTTTTTCTTTACTGAATAGATTCAAATTTGGGGTACTTGACACGAGGATCTTCGGCATCATATTGATTGGTAGGCAGTCCCAAAGCTCTTCGGATAGGAACCACAGTTACCGGCAAGGTCAAACCAACACCAAACAAAAAGCAAGACATGGCCGCCACAGGTTGACGGTGAATGAAACTCTTGAGCCATCCCTTGGGACTGGAACCGTGCAAGATTCCAACACAGCCGGCAATCGTCGTCAAAACACCAATTTCATGACCGTCCCATCGAACCATTTTGAACGTAGTTCTTTTCCTTCAGCTGATAAAAAGGATGAAAGTACAAAAAGTGGCAAACGGTGAGAATTGGAATACGGCAACCGGGTTACCATTTAGACAAACATTGACAGAATCATCCCAGTATATTTATCTCGCACAATTTCGATGGCCGAGCACATAAGTCTACATTCCATTCATTTGGGAAAGACCAGAAACTCACCTACCTTCGACAACGACGCTATCGACGTCCAAGAAAGTGAA
>SWEM01000336.1:0-33616 GCA_019593585.1 Nitzschia palea | reverse complement strand
TGGCTTGAAGCCTTCGGATGCCAATGAACTTTTCACTCTGCAAACCAAGGAACTTCAAAACGGACGTCTTGCTATGCTTGCCGCTGCCGGATTCCTGGCCCAAGAGTTGGTGGATGGCAAGGGAATCTTTGAGCACCTTCAAGGATAAACAGTTTACCGCTCCGGTAGGATGATGAACTTTTTCGACTGTCAATTATAGAAGATTTTAACGCTAAATCACTTTTTCAATTACAATAATAACTTCTGGCAGGTATTTTTTTGATTTTTCATCTGAAGGCGACTTGACTACTATCTGGTGTCGGTATATTTTCGGACGAGGTAGGAGAACTGCACCCAGAGGAGAATACATAGCACTATCCATGGCTATTCGAGATGTGTGACCAATCATGTATTTGCTCATGGAAATGCACTTACCAGAGATCAACACGCCATTGCAGGGTATTTGACGACAATTCAGGAGCATTGGAAATTGCCAAGGCACCAAAGATGAGGCAATTCACAATGTACCTCAACGTCAAGAAATATGATCAATTTTGAGACCTGGTTAAAAATGGACTCGTGAAGATTCATCCAACATCACCATGCAGACATTCTTCAAGTTTTGCAAGCTCCTCGGATGGTTAAGCTGATCGCATCTACTCGATTTAGGGAAGTGTGAGGATACAAGGACCGACCACGGCTACTACAGGAAGTTTTCAAGCCATCTGACCAGCTATGTATTTCCCTTCTGACCTCGAAAGAGATCGATGGCCTTCTATCCACGATTGGACACATTGGATGAACAGGTAGCTAATTATTTTTGAACACTATCACTACCGGTAGACGATTCCAAGGCTAGAAACCTTCACTACCGGTAGAGGCAACGAAAATTGCTTCCGGGAGTAACCCGGGACTCCATTTTCGCACCGTCACACTTCACACGTCACACGACAGGGTACACGGTGGCGGTTAGCCACGACTCTTGGAACATCATCATTTCCCTCACGTGGTTCAAGCCATTTCATCAGTCAACAACTCATCATCATCCAAACATGAACCTGCCAATATGGATTATCGTTATGTTATCTTGTCATAATTTCGAACAAGGAAAACCAAGCACCCACCACTCTCACTACTATCAACAACTAATGAAGTTCGCTGCTGCTCTCCTTGCTCTTTTCGGCTCTGCTGTCGCCTTTGCCCCAGCCACCACTTCTACCAAGAAGTCCACCTCCCTCAACTTCTCTGTTGACTCTATCCCTGGTGCCCTTGCTCCTGTTGGTCTTTTCGACCCTCTTGGATTTGCCGAGAAGGCTGATGAGGCTACCCTCAAGCGATACCGTGAGGCAGAATTGACTCATGGACGTGTTGCCATGCTTGCTGTAAGTACTTCATGCCTTTTATTTTGTTGCTGATGTTCTCTGTATCAACGAAGGTTCTGACAAAGTTCTTTTTCCGACATGCTGATGAATCGACCAGGTTGTTGGTTTCCTTGTTGGTGAAAAGGTTGAGGGATCGTCCTTCCTTTTTGATGCTCAAATCTCGGGACCTGCCATTACTCACTTGGCTCAAGTTCCCCCTGTTTTCTGGGCATTGTTGACCATTGCTATTGGTGCCGCCGAGCAAAAGCGTGCCACCATTGGCTGGGTCGAGCCCGAGAATGTTCCCGTTTCCAAGCCTGGTCTTCTTCGTGACAGCTACATCCCTGGAGACCTTGGATTTGATCCTCTTGGCTTGAAGCCTTCGGATGCCGATGAGCTTTTCAGTCTGCAAACCAAGGAACTTCAAAACGGGCGTCTTGCTATGCTTGCCGCAGCCGGATTCCTTGCCCAAGAGTTGGTGGATGGCAAGGGAATCTTTGAGCACTTTCAAGCATAAACAGTTTATCACTACTGCATCATGATGATGAACTTTTTGTTTCAATTCTAAAGGAGTTTACCGCTAAATCACTTTTTATTTTCATACCTTCTGAATTCATCATCTTGACACGTAGGCATGCCATTATTGGCCCAAATGCCCACCGATGTTGAAGAAGTTCATTAGACAGGTAGGGCACCAGTCCAATGATGATACCCACGACAATAGAGACAAACGGAACAACCTCCATGGAATTTTTTGATATGGGAAAAAAGGCCACGGAAGTTTCTCGGTTCTCATTTTCAAGACCGGAGATCTTGCCACTTCCCCTGGTTATTGTATCGAGTGCTGGCTAGGTTGGACTACCTAGGAAGCGGCCCCCAATTAGAAAAAGGGCACGACTGCTGAGCCCACAGTACCATTACAAAAGTCTAGCGATACTAGTGATAACATAATAGAGAATCGTTTGGTTTATTAGATATATTGAATGGGGCAAAAGTATGTCAAAAACGCAAAATGGTACACAACAGGCACTGTTAGTTAGTTGTAGAGGCCGTTTTCGGCCATGGCGCGGTATTCATCAAAGGCATTGGGGTCGCGAAGGGCACCAACATTCTTGGGCTCGATCCCAGCAAAAAGATCACGAACAGCAATCTCCACTTTCTTTCCTGACTTGGTGTATGGAATGTTGTTTACTTGTCGGATCAAAAATGGTACGTGCGCGTCAGACGCCCCCTTGCGAATGGTAGATCGGATCTCGTCTTCAATTTCTGGAGTTAGTTTCGCTCCATCTTTCAAGACAGCAAAGAGGACAACATTGACATCGCCTGCACGCCTTCCTTCCTTCACTTGGTCCCCAATCACCAAAGAATCATCGACAATCTCAACCTCTTCCGCAAATCGATAGATTTCGGCAGTTCCAATGCGGATACCACCAGGTTTGAGTGTCGTGTCAGATCGACCGTGAATGACAAAACCTCCACAGTCGCCTACCGACCCAGTGACCTCCACAAGATCACCATGGTACCATATGCCGGGATCGTCTTCACGGAAATAAGCACTGCGGTATTTTGACTTTTTCTCATCATCACCAAAAAAGCAGACGGGCGCTGCGACGAAGGGAGATCGGCAGACTAGCTCAGCTTTACTTCCGATGACTGGTTTACCATCATCGTAGGCACAAACATCAAGACCAAGACCTGCCGCTTGAAGTTCGCTTTTGCGAACAGGTAGCGTGGGATTTCCCAAACAGAAACAAGAGCAAATATCGGTTCCTCCAGAGATGGAAGCCATTAACACGTCAGATTTGACGTGTTCGTACACATATTCAAAGTCTTCAGGCATCATAGGAGAGCCAGTTGAAAACATTACCCGCAAATTGGAGAGGTCACTGTCTCGCCCAGGTCTCACACGCTTGCGACATGCCTGTAGATACCGGGGGGTGGTTCCCATGTGCGTAATCTTCTCCTTGGCTATGAGCTCCCACGGTGATGAAAGTTTGGGATAGGCTGCAAAGCCGTCGAATGTCACCACGGTAGCTCCTGCCACCAATGACGACGCCATCCAATTCCACATCATCCAACCACACGAAGTGAAGAAGAGCATACGATCTTTCGGTCGAAGATCGGAATGAAGGATCAGCTCTTTGGCATGCGTCATTAGAACATTTCCGGCACCATGGGCAATACTCTTTGGTTTCCCAGTTGTACCCGAAGAGTACAACACAAACTGGGGATGAGTAAAAGGAACACGCGTAAATTTACTGTCCGGTGCTGATCCATCCTGATTGGACCCTTGTTTGAGAAAGTCGTCCCAGCTGATCGAAATTTTCTGTAGTCGATCGCTGGACCACTCGATTTTCTCATCAATTAGGTCAACAACCACGACTTGCTCCACTGTCGGAAGGTTCTCACAGAGTTCTTCAATTTTTTCCTTCATTGAAAGCACCTTTCCTTTGGAAACAACCCCATTGACTGTAAAAAGTACTTTGGGACCAATTTGCTGAAAACGATCCGCGACTGCCGTCGGTCCGAAATCGTCCGAACAAGAACTCCATACCGCTCCCGTACTGGTGACTCCCAGCATGGCAATGATCGTTTCACCAATATTGGGCATGTACGCTCCGACAGTGGCGTGCTCGTCGATTCCTTGTAGTTTCTCCAGGGCGGCACGGACGCGACTGACATCCGCACGAAGCTCGGCCAAGGTCCATCGTTTGTCCTCGCGAGCTTCAGAGATGGAGACCAATCCTTCATTGTCCTTGATATCGGAATCTTCTCTACCGTATCGTAACAGATTTTCCGCAAAGTTTAATTTGATGTTGGGAAAGTAGTTGACATCGGGCATGATAGTTCCTTCCTTGGCTGGTACAGAGGTTCCTTCATATTCAAATTCAAAAAAATCCAACAATGTCGTCCAAAAGGTGTCCGAGTGTTCGACGGACCATTTCCACAAGTCGTTATAATCCCCTTCCACTCCTACTTGTTTCTGTAGTCGTCTCATGGCGGTTTCCTCTACCATGACTGGGTCGGGAGTCCATAAAATTTCATTGTTCTTTACGGTTTGTGTCACTCCATCCGTGGCAGTCGCTGTGAAAAGCTGGGACGTCCCACGTGGGGGACGAGATGCCAACAATGACGAAAAGGCCCATGATGTGGAAGGCAGGAATACTACCGGTAGCAATAGGTAGACCTTGCTTGAGAATATCATGATCTCGTCCTCTTAGCGTCTTCTGTATTACAGTGATCTCAATATCTTTCACAATTGTTCGCACAATACCAGGTACCTGGTATAACTGAAAGAGATTTTGGAAAGTGCCAATTGGGCAACGTATACGAGGCCACGCGATTATTCCTTTTTTTGTCGGTGATGACGTCGGTTCCTGTGATCCTTGAATCACGTTTCGAGATTTTCGAAGGTATCCAAAATCGTATCCTTGACTTGACTACGGACTAGTGGTACCCGTTACCTAGGTAGGACTCAGTAGAGATATACAAGACGTGCCCCTTCCATCATCTATAGTTTTGACGGTAAAGCCGTGCCATCCTTCTACCACATAGAGATTTCTTGACCCAACAAGAAAAGGCACATTGTGACCGGTGCAGTCTTCTTTGGAAACGCAGACATTTATTCTCCTACCGAGAGTACTGTAGTCACTTTTAATACCAGCGGGTCCATTGATTTGTTTCTCTCCTCTGTCGTCATGCGAACACTATTAACTGATCTCCGGGGCAACCCCATTCCTATAGCCGATCGACGTTCGATTCCCCATCAACATAAACCTACATTGTTACGATATGTGGAAACGCAAGCTTGGAATGATGTTGTGAGACGTGCCAAGTCTCATGGTCACGAAGAAGAAATCTGGAAAGTCGATGAACAAGGAAATACGGCCTTGCATGTGGCTTGTAAATTTGATCCACCCTTGTCCGTGATTCGAGCCTTGGGGGCCGCCGTTTCGGCGCAGAATTCCAATGGTTTGACACCCCTGCATGTGGCCGCATCCCATCGATGCAGCGCCAAAACTTTACAGGCTCTGGTAGAACTTCGACCAGCCTCGTTACGGACTCCGTCGCGACGGGAACGAACCCCCATGCATTATGCCTGTCTATCCTTTCGAGGATTGGACTTTGATGCCTTTGAAACCTTGCTCGATGCTAGCTTGCAAACTTGTGCAATGATGGACGCCGCTGGCGTCGACGATGATGAAGCATACGATGATATGTACAACGATGAAGTGGATAATCATCATAAAAAGGGAGCCGTTTTAACTTGGAAGGATTCTACTGGAAGCACTCCCTTGGGTTTGTTGTTTCGTCGTTATCGAGAGCGGGTCAAGGCAGCCATTGTCCGATTAAACCAGCAAGACCAACAAGAGGATGCAATTATGCTACAAAGTGATCTTGGACAACTTTGGGGGAAAGCCCGTCTCATTGTGGCCAAGTTAACCGAAGATCGATTACAAAGAGAAGGCTCGCTCTTGCATGATGATGATGAGGACGATAGTTCCCTCGCGTGGGCTGTGGAACACCACTTACTGGGAGAGTGCAAGTTTCGTATTGTTCATGCTTCGGTGGGACTGGTGGGTTATGGCTGTCCACCTGAACTCATTCGATTGGCCATTGCGATTCATCCGCAACAAGTTCGTGAAATGGACGAAGATGGTAACTTGGTACGCTCACTTTTTTCGATATGTAGAGTGAAGTGGATTGTTTTGATGATCTGTTTCTCACTTATTATTATTGCACACTCTCAACAATGGACAGCCATTGCATATTGCTGCGACAGCCTCATCCTCAGCAGCAGACAATGCTACGAATCAAGGGAGTGGTGGTGCTGATGACGATTCATCAGTGTACTCTCTCACGTCGTTTTTTAGCAGTTCTTCTACCAACGCTACGCCTCATGCCTTTGACAAGGTCATTCAGATTCTACTGCGAGTTTACCCAGAGGCAGCACAAATCCCTCATGGCAAGTCGGGACGACTTCCATTGCTACTGGCTATTCGCGCTGGACAAAGGACGTGGGAAGATGGAATCCAAACATTGGTGGCAGCCAATCCAGCTGCCCTCCACAGCGCCAAGCTACAAAAAGCGTATCCCGAAGGCTTAGCCCTGGTCGGTGGTGGTGGTCGACCACCCGCTCGGACCATCAAACTTGATAACAATAACAAAGAAGGTGGCTTGAGAATCTTTCAAAATTTGTACTTGTTGGCCCTTCATCATCGAAATGCCCACGGTATCGGTGAAGGCAAGAATGGTCGTCGAGGTGCCATGCGCAAACCACCCCCACGCAAGCATCGATCCTTGAATTCCTCCTCGCACGGGGGATCGAGAAAAACCGCCGACTCGCAGCAGCAGAACAAGGCCATACCGCCGAATCCACGCACTTTGACCATGATTTATCAACTATTAAGGTCCAAACCAGATCTTGTGGATCCAGAAAGCTACTATTCCCTGACGACGATGGATGCTGACAAACAGAAAAGTAGCTAGCTACCCACCCCTCATTGCATTTGCTTTTTGCTAGCAAGATCAGACCCCTGCATTCACAGTCCAGTACATTGTAGATCAAAAGAAGTTCGATTTTCTGTTATGGTGTAGACATGTATGTAATCATAATGACAAGAATCGTCATACAAATCAAATCATATGTGAATAAACATTCTCACTAATAGTAACATGTGTTCCACCATTGTCCTTTCCTAGGAATTTGACAAACACGAGGGTTCTTCTTTTGTTCTCAGAGGGCTCAGCAGAGTCCCAGTAGTTGATCTGATATTCCTTGAATATATACATCATCATTATAGATTGAATCCACCCAAAATATTAATTGGTCTCTATCGCGCCACACTCGAAAGGAGACTGCAACAAGTGGGGGCACACCCTTGCATACCAAACGAGTGTCCCTGAGATTACCATCCCGTGTATTCACCCTGATCCGGCGAGCTCATATACAACGAGTCGGGAAACGAATCCTTCATGGCAAAATCCGCAATGACAATCCATACAATCCATAATATGGTTGCCAAAATAGCACAATTCCGACAACGATTGATCCATGCGAGTTGATTTTCGGCGACAGACGCATCCAACATTTCTCCATTGCCTACCGGACGTTTGTTTGAAGTGGGGAGGGAAGAAAGCAAGAAAAAAGTGTCAGGGACACACATGTGCAGCATGGAACGTTGGAATCGTTTCCAAACGGAGCAGCAGTGTATTCGCACCTTCACTACTCAAGAGACCATCGGTATTATTATTTCGTCTTTTGGAATAGTACCCCATGGCGTGGACGATCCAGAGCCATGGCAACCCAAAGAGTCCACCGTAGAAAATACGCTCGGAAAGTTGATCTTCACGTAATGACGAAGACATCTGTGCTCTGTATGCTATATAATAATAATTCACAAATCAATTTCCAGCCGCACTTGATCCCAAAGTCCAAAGTAGTGTTGTTAGTCAAAAACAAAAAGTACGATAGGCTTCCGGGTTGACTGCGTGAAATCACTCGGGTGCCGCCCGCGAAATCGCCTTTCGTGTGATTTTGTGGCACCAACGGTTTTGCATGGGCGTGGCAGGCGTGATTTACACATGATAACTGTAAATTCGGGGAAATCGTTGTCCCCCCAACAGTCTACGTGGACGCCAACTACCAGTAGCCTTTGACCTTAATCGAAGGGGACAACTACAGGAAAGTTGAAACGTTCAAAAGTCAAAAGTCGTGTCGAGTTACTTTTAAATCGCAGACTTGCGATAACTCAATGTATGAAATCTGCTATTCAACTCTTTGGTTTTCTTCGCCTCGCTATATCGTCGACGCTCCTTGCACTGCCTTTTTTACTTTTCCTAACCCTGCTTTGTTCTTTGGTAACAAAATTGTCCAGTGATGTGCCTGCCTTTGGTGTCACATCATTATCGTCATCATCATCATGACCCGAAGTATTCAAGCGGCGGCTGGAAAGTTTGGGTGCAAAATCACTCGACGTGGATGCGCATAGAAATCGATCCGATTGTGGTTTCTTTGATTTGGCCAGGAGATCTCTCCGCGGAAGTGGGTCCGTCTTGGGACTGAGACTTCGGCGACTACTCTCTTTTTTGTTGTCACGCAATGGACTGTGTGAGTCTTGAAAGCGCGATGATGATAATTGTGTATCTCTGTTGCTCCAAGAATCATTTTCGGGACGGAGTGTGGCAGTGTTCAACATGAAATCCTTTTGCGAATCGTCGAGAAGCATATGGAAACCACTCGAATAACTCATGTGCTCATGGTTGTGATTACGCCTCCCTATTTTGTCAGCACTTGACGATCGCGTTAATGGCTTTCCTACTTGTGCACTGTCCTCTGTCATGGAGAAAATTTCATGAGTTTCCGATTTCGTTTTGCGACGGAGGACTCTTTCAGGATTCGTTTGTCGTTTCTTGCTAAGCGACTTGGTATGACTGCGGTCATCTCCAACAATCACACTAGGAACAGTCAGAATTTCCTCCTTTTTACCACGTCGAGTAGATTTGACCCGTCCTCCACTGTCGGAATGTGGACTTTTTCCTCGCAGCTTTTTGGGAGACCGACGAGCTTCGGCACGCTTTTTCCGCAAAGCAATTTGTTCATTAACCTCTGATATGGGCATGTCTTTATCCGTGTCCACAAGATCATCATCTTCATCGAGATCAAGTTCCTGATGAAATTCTTCCGGCTCCTTGCCAGTCTTGGCGGCTACTCGCCGCGCCTGTCGCGCTTTCCGTTCTCGATTTCTGGCCCGTATTTCTCCTTTTCGTGAGTTTCCTTTATTGCTTAGCCCAGATGAACTATCTATCGTCGAAGCCTCACTCAAGTCAGAATCCGAATTAGTGCGAATGACTCTTTGTACCCTTCTCTTGGCAGTGTCGGGTTTCGAGTCGTTTAATGCACACCACTTGTCTTCACCGTCCTCACTCTCATTCCCGATATGGCCTTGTTCTGTTACCGACTTGGAGTCCTTTTCGCTAAAGTCGCAGCTGACTTTTCTTCTTGGCTCCTGGTCTTCGGATGCATCATTTTCTTTTTGTTCAAAAAGGTAGCCACTTTTCACCCGCTGCGGCTTCTTGGGTGCACTAGAATTTTCATGTGATGAAGAGGAAATGGTTACAGTTGTCGCATCTGATTTCTGGCTTCGACTTCGTGCCGATTTTTCCAAGAGTTTCATGGTTCAAAAGTATTCCTGAGAAGAAGGGTATTCACAGGAACAAACGAAGGAAAACAAGCGGTCGATGAAACAGTCTCAAGATGGCCAACACCAAAAAACCCATCCACCACGCAGAACGGTACGAGTACTACTACAGTGACAACCTGGGTGCACTCCAGTTGCGTGATGACTGCAGTGATGACCTGCCGATTTCGAGCGAAGGGACTTTCGAAACACCCAGTTATCGAAGGGGATAATAAATAGAGCTGGTGACGTTCTCAAAGTGTCGTGGCGAATGTTAAATGACAACTAATACTTCAACTTACCGCTTGCTATTTCGAGGCGTCGAAGTTCTTCCACCTTTTATCACCAATCGACACGGACAATTTCGAGGAAGTACGAGTTTCGAACCCCCGAAACCATTCTTGCAAACACTGTGTTTATTAACTGCGCGTTTCGTGGCAGCATAAACCAAAGAAATCCAGCAACAGCGGTTTAAGGATTCTGCCTCCTATATCGGTCCGGCAGCGGCAGAACTTGTATTCGTGCCAGAGTTTCCACCTCAGTGCTTTCGTTGGCCAAGGCAAGATGGGCCCGAAGATATTCATTAAGTCTTTTTCCACTTTTTGAATCACGTTCTTACGTCGATTGGTGATTTTTCATATACTTGGAAAATCCCTTCCATAAATGTAATCGGCGGTTCTCTTGGTGCTATACAAGGTATTTTGTAGAAGCGAGTTGGTCCCTTTTGAAACAAGGTATTTATATATCGACATATTTGACCTTCCTGATGAGGTACCTTCCTACCCGGTACTCAGAATCTACGACGTCATCATGACATCACCTTTGATTGGTGCTCGCAAACCCGCGAACCAATCCAATCATGTTCGAAGGAAAGTGCCAGATGGCCCGAAGTCGATTGGTCTATTTAAGGACGCCAAGTGCCTGCGACAACCATGGTCCAATGATTGATTTCCGTCGCCCTTCGAAAGTTCTGGCAATCCAAATTCGGCTCATACATGTTCTTCTGGAATGGGCTGGTGTGTAAAGTGTGATGGCTCGAGCAGGAAATCCAAGTCGAAACCTTGACACTTCGCCGTCCCATTCTATAGTGAGATTGATTGGCATTGTTCAAGATCGGCAAGGCATTGGAATAATTGTATTAAATCCGTGTGTATATTTGAATCATGAAGATATCTTGGTCTCTTGCTTTGCCGTTGCTTCTAGCAACATCCACTAATGGATTTGCTCCTATTGGCAGAAGGAACATTCTGTCGCACTCGAATTCTAAATTGTTCTACGATATTCAGCGTGACCCACCCAATGACAGTGTTTGGAGTGTGCTTGCCAATACGGAACGATGGATCTCGTCCACCTTGCAAGATGCTCAACAAAGTGGGAATCCTCTCAGTCGCAAAGAAGTGAGTTATGTTTGCGAAACATCCCAAGACCCTGCCATGGTTCTTGCCAATATTTTCCGTAAACTTAAAGAAGCTCGACAATTGGGTGAAGCACATGCACAGGAACAAGAAGAGCTGGTGGATGCATCATGTAAGTCCAAGATATAAGCGTCGAAAGAGATATTATATGGGATTATGGCTGGCGAGCATTGTGCCGATGCGAATTCACAGTGATATGTTTTCAGAATTTTCTTTGCTTCTCACGTTTCATTTTCTATGTCTTGTTGCAGCTGATCATGAGCCCGCTACCTTGCGACAGACCCAGGTTTTGGTTATTCCTGCCAATGAAGATATAATGAGCTTTACTGTCTTTGACAGTCTCATTGCAGCCATCAATCGAGCACGCCGCAATGCCAGGGACCTAGTTACTGACTTGTCATTGGAGCGCCTGGATGAGAACATGTACGGTGATGGTGATCGCGACTGGTGGTAAGTGAATGATTCTTTTTGAGGGATGCTTGTGCCGTAAACCCTGTATTTGTTCTCATTTTCATCATCGACTTGCAGTGTTTCCGTGAACTGTGCGCACTTGCACCCAAAATTTGGTGAAAAGACTCCCGAACAGGAGCTCAAGGAAATGCAAGAAGAGGATGAGGCAGGAGAAGTTGACTTGAACTTGCAAGAATACAAGAAGCGAAGACTTCTAGCCCGCCAAAGCCCCTACCCGTCCGTCGTTGTCGAAGTCCGTGCCATGGTACCTCCTGAATTCACACCTCCACCACCATCTGGACCTGAGACTCCCAATCCGATCGAAGATGTTGAAGAGCCCATTAACTCTGACTTTCTTCAGAGCTTGGAAGCTCTATTTTCAAAGTCGACGTTACAAAAGGATGGAGGATTCTATGATTCTATTGGATCTCACATTGAGGCGATCAACTCCCTGTCCCCCATGTCCATCGCTCAAAACTGGATCGCATCCAATGACCCAGCATTCGATATTGCCGCATGTGCGTTTACGACCACGGACACGGCACACGTCGATGAGGCCTACGAATTTGTCTTTACGAACCTTGCCATGCAGACAAGCCAATATGGAGTCTCGGCAGAGCCGATTGTCAATGCTGGGGCCCAGAGGAGGCAATACTTGGTCATGCCCAATTTTGTCACCTCAAGCGCCACGAGCTTGGAAAAATTTAGCATGGATGTCAACAACATTGTTTCGACTCTTCCAAGTGTCAAGGATAAAGTACACGTGAGCTTTTTCCACCCAGAACACATTGAAGCTGGGAAACGATGTCCGATTCCAGTGTTCATTTTACAATGGCTGGACTAGAGAAATATCGACATGGAATATTTTTCCATTTTGATTTGTATATATGGTACAGGAGCCGGTGAAGTGGTAGTTTCAATGAGTGTGACATAAAATAAAGGTAGATTTGACATTCGACAGCCACAACGATAGAATTGTAAGGCCTCCTGGTTGTATGATGGCCAGGGTTCTTTGTGTTCTTTCAAGATTTGGTCAAGAATGCAGTGTTCGACTGAAGAATACTCCTAGCGTTTAAACAGCATCAGCACAGGCTCTCGACATACTTCTATCCAAGGTTATTTTCGAAAGCTCAACTGCTCCTAATTTGTATTACATACATGAAGAAACCATGGTTGGGGATTATTATACTTGTGCCCGAATAAGCAAACCGCAGTGCGTTTTGCCGAGGGACTATTATGCTATGAATCATGATGATTGTACACTACTTACACATGGAGCCATACCGTTTGACACCGGGAGGTACTTCACATAGGCTTACACCATGATCTCGTCAGCATTCAGGTAGGATCCATCGTCACCTCGCCGGGGAGGTCGAGCAAGAGGGTCGTTGGTATGACGCGCCAAATGGCTGAACATGTTAATTCTTCTCGTCAGGGCTCCCTTGAGGGGATGATCCGGAGTTGCCACTTTTCGTTTGGGGACCGTCACGACAGCAATCGCAGCACCCGCCACTGCTGCAAATCCCAAAAGCAGCATTGCGCTTTTCTTAGCAGGACCAGGCCCCACTGGGTTCAGTGCAGCACTGGACTCAGTAGTAGCCGCGGAAGAACTACTACCGGTAGTCCCGGAAGAACCGTTGGACCCCGTTCCACCGCTGGTGGTGGTGGTACCAGAACTGCCTCCCGCGCTCGACGACGACGATCCCCCAGTACCACCAGAACTGCCACCCGAAGCTGCAGATGCATTGTCTGTGCTACCACCGGCCGACGTATTGTCGACACTACTACCAGTGGTTGCTGCAGAAGAAGTGTCACTCGCAGTATCTGATCCTGTAGTACTTGATCCTGACGACGAATCTGTTGTCGGGGGCTTCTTTGGCGGTGGGTGTGGCTTTTTCACCGGTACTGTTGTATTGGAAGCGTCCGCAACATCTGTGGAGGAGAAAGGATCGATGGGTGAGTCATTTCTGTTTCAATCATCAAAAACATTTTCAACAAAATCAGTCATGCAATCTCGTTGCATTTGGGACAACGTACAAGAAGTGGATATCCGCCGTTCCCCCTGGTCAATGTCTGTCTCCGAACCTGTGACCAATGACGACGCGGTGAAAAGCAGCGAAGCAACGAGCAGCGAATATGTTCTCATGGTTACGTTGATGATAATACAAAAGTTTCAACCAACAATGCTCCGAGAGTGTGATTGTCAATGTTGTCTGGTTCAAGTCCAGTTTAGTGGCACGAGATGAGCAGCAGCCAAAACAAGTTCAAATCGCCGCAACCCAAAAAGTGGAAGATCGCTGTGGTGGGGAGGACTTGGCGATACACATGGAGTTCCAAGGTGGCAAAAATCCAAATATAATTCTTAAGATATGAAGGTTCAAGAAATGATAGGTGGGCGCTCGGCGTCACACCCCACCGTGGTTTGGACGATGAGTAGCCAAAAACTCGCCTCGTCACACGACCAAAGGAATGTTGTTTCGTTGGACTATGAATTTTTGGCCGACTCACAATCTATTTTTTATCGCGCATTCCCGCCAACTTCTATTATTACCACCGTCTCGTCAAAAACTCCAATTGTAACGGTCCAAATGTTTCAAAAATAGACGGATTTTGAACCGGAAACAACGGGATTCACTCAAAAGTCGTCCCATCATCCCACCAACCACGAACCATGGTATCATACCAGGTACGGAGTCTTCATTCACGATTCCAATCCCAACATTTGAGTCGCGATGGTCGCGGTTGGGAATGGTGTCATGGCATCCTGTTGGAGCAAGCCGATGCAAGTTAAGAAAAAGAAATTGTCATTATTATCTTTACGGTTAGACTACACTGATACAAGTATATGACGAGTACACTGAATGGCATGAAGGTTGACACTTTCTTATAGGATGAGTGAAACTGGAGACTGGGTAGACGAGGCTGTGCGGCAACTATGGCTTGAGCGACCAGGGACAGGAGCGCGCTTCCTGGAAAGAGAGATTTTGACCAAGTGCCAACAACACTATTCTTCGATTGTGTCTGACAAAAAAGATGAACCAACTTCTTCGTCGTCATCTTCGTTTCAAGTTTCACTGCGGATGCCGCCCTATCCTTCCATGATCACCAGAGCTCGTATCAAATATTCTTTGGCCTTTGTTCCATATCGGCAGTTACCGCATCCATCCATCTGTTTGACCGATGCACAACAAGCCTTTATTGTGACAAAAGTTTCGGAACGCATGGCCTTTCGAGCAACAAGAGAGTACAAGCGTGCTGATCAAATCCAAGTCGCGTTGGAGGCCATGGGTGTACAACTTGACGATCGGACCAAGACATGGACAATGGTCAAGGAATTTCCAACTCAGGATTATTTGATGCCATCTTCCAACAGCATGTCATCTGACGGAAGTACAGGATCAGTCACCAACCCCAACAGTTGCAAGTTTTGTCAAAAAATCTTTCCGTCTCGCAATCATATCTTTCGTCACTTGCGGGATCCAACATCGGGATGTGGAACTGCCATTTTTGCCACGGGTCAAACCATTCCGGATCCACCCAGTGCGGTGGATGCGAAACTCCGTCAACAAGAATTCCAAGCACGACGACGAGGCCATGGCGGTTCCAATGGTCGGACCGCTCGACATGCCAATACCGACAATACCTTGTGGATCGGAGACTTGCCAATGGAATGGACAAATCCTCGGAAACAGTTTTCCCTTCTTCGATCCATTTTCTACCAATATCTACCTCGGGATGTGCCATCACCATGGATCAAACGTGTCATACGCAAGGGTTACCGAAAAGAACCTGGTGGAGTCATGTTAGGATATGCGATTGTTGTCTTTCGTGATGCCGACGAAGCAAAACGAGTTTTAGAATCGCTTGTTCAGCAAGAAGTGACACCCAATCACTTTATTCAACAACATGGAAAGGAAGCCGAGTCACTGGATTCGTTTGTTCTCAAGGTACGATCTGCTGATAAATCCGATGCCATGGGTGCGCATTTCTCGACACTAGACCAACACGAGGAAGAGGTACATGGTGGACGCGACCCACCATTGATTGATCAATTGCGACCATTTGAATTGAAGGAGATTCTTCGCCGAATTCACTTGTTAGAATGCAAGTTGGAGATTGCCAATGGATTACCGGTAGGAACGGAGGAGTCAAGCATTGCAGCAGGTCAAGATGATGCTGACAATGACAACAGCGATGATGCAGCACCAACAGATGATTTGCTTTTGCGATTAGTGGAGCTATATTCCCTGTTGCCCACGCCACGAAAGTATGTGACGCGACAAGGTCGGTTGATTCCACTAGAGATTAGGGAAAAGATTTTGGGGATCTTGGAATCATTGCGCTGGCCGGCACGCAATGAACGCTCGGGACTCGCCGCAGAACGATACTTGGTCTTGCACACGAACGTCTCTTCGGATCGGTTTTATGGAGACCTGAGAGATGCTTGTCGAGAGCTCATGGATTGGGCAGATCCACTGTACTTTTACAGTGGCATTGCTGTCACCAAGAACTTTGTGTCCTCCCCTCATATTGACCATCGTGATCAATCCTTCCAATACGCCGTGTCATTTGGCAATTTTGGACCAGGAGGAGAACTTTGCGTGGAAGGTTTTGATGCCTCGTTGGATATGGAAATCGTCAATGTTGTGACGACTCACAATCGCATAGCTCGTGTGGATGGACGACATGTCCATTACGTCCGAACATGGTCCACGGGGGATCGGTATAGTCTGATTTTCTATGATACATCGGATCGACACCCAACTCCAATCTTGGGTCTAGGTGTGGATGAGACGCACTTGGCTATAGAATGACTTATGGAGTCTTTTGACAACAAGTGTGACAAATCTACCGCTTATTGAAGATCTGTAAAACGACATTCGGCAGATTAATTGTGGAGACCTTTCGAATACTAGATACTCTAGGAGGTTGTAAAATGTACTAACGTTGGTAACGGGTCTGTTTTTACTAGGTAGTACTGTTAGTATTTGACTTGCTCGTTCGTATCCTTTCACCATCATGCAAAGGATTTTTGGCATTATTGCCGAATTATTGAACTACCGTCTTGGGTATTGTCTGACTGTTAATTAAAAATCAATGTGTAGTACTGGCGACATCTGAGGAATCCGGCGACGTTGCGCTTGCGCGAAAAAATCTTTCGCATGGTAATATAAGTGCCTGTCACTTGCGGCAAAAGAGTCCAAGAGTCATACTATCAGAGACAAGACCATACCATGGCAGAGTCGATTGGGAGAACAAATTTGAGTCAAGTACCGACGGAAGCAGAAAGTGAAGAACACAAATATGAACCCGAGACATGGTACAATACCATGGCGGGAGTAATGGGCAATGTCCTCGAGTGGTATGACTTTGCCTTGTTTGGCTTCTTCTCTGGTGCGTGAAAACATGGATTCGTTTATTTGCGTGTCATTTTTCCTCGTCTCCCGACAATCGAATGAAAATTTCTCTCATGGTATTGAATTGTCTCGTTATTACCTACTGCCAGATATCATTGCCCAAGTCTTTTTCCCTCCGAATCCATCCGATGATGCCTATGCCAATTTGATTCGTAGTTTTTGCATATTTGGCGCAGCATTTCTGGTACGACCTTTGGGAGGCTTGATTATTGGATATGTCGGAGATAAGCATGGTCGAAAGAACGCCTTGACGAAATCTTTATTTCTAATGGCTTTTCCGACAACACTCATGGGATGTCTTCCAACATACGAGACGGCAGGAGTTTGGGCCATTGTTTTGTTGGTATGTTGTCGTTTGTTGCAAGGTATTTCCGTCGGTGGACAATTACCAGCATCGTTGGTGTACACTGTGGAAAAACGACATCCTAGCACTTGGGGCTACTATGGCAGTCTTCCAATGGTACGTTACTACTAGAAAATTAAAATGTTACATGTCGCCAACTCATTTCTCTGGTACATGGTACTCCTCTGCCTCGGACGTTAGTGTGCTGCCAATGTCGGTACTCTATTGGGTAATTTAAGTGGGGCATTGATGCGCCAAGTACTCACGGAACAACAGTTACTCTCTTGGGGCTGGCGTTTACCCTTCTTTTCGGGAATTTTGATTGCCTTTGTGGCATGTTATCTCAAATCCTATGCCGCCGAGGTCCATACCACCGCTGGAGTCTACGATCGCCAGGATTCCGAGGTCACCAATCCTATTCGCGTCGCTCTAGCAAGGGGCAATCGTCTTGCTCTTCTCAGCACCTGCATGGCCCCCATGATTTGGACTGCTGGGTTCTATGTTTCTTTTGTTTGGATGGCCATTTTCATGGGGGAGCTCTTGGATCCACCCATCCAAGGTGCCTTTTGGATCAATGGTGTCAGCATGTTGATCAGTATGACATGTATGCTACCACTTGCGGGGATGCTATCGGATCGAATGGGCCGGGTCCGACTAATGACAATTTCCGGAGTTGGCTTGACTGGATTAGGTCCTATTTTGTTCTTCCTGATTGCCAAAGGGAACCCATGGATCGCATTTCTATGCCAAATTGCACTTGGTATCCTTTTGAGCTTTTTCGGGGGACCGTTGTGTGCGTGGCTGGTGGAGAACTTTTCTCCCGAGGTTCGACTAACATCTGCATCGTTGGGATATGATCTGTCCCATGCAGTCGTGGGTGGTTTCGCACCAGCCATGGCCACCATCCTTTTTGACAAAGTTGGGACGTATGCCCCAGGGTTGATCTATGTTGTGTTTGGTGCAATTTCTGTGATTGGTATCTACATCACATACTGTTGTGGTGGAAGTAAGCGGGAGGATACGAATAGTGGCGATGATTTGGAACTCAAGCAGTCAAAACCAGGCAACGGGGACTTGCCTGACATTGCATAGTTGTAGATAGTTGCAGGGTCGTATCCGTAAATATAGTGTGATGGTTGAATGGTGGAATGGCAACGATTTTCCAGTATATACGGTATACACACTGGGCCACACACACGTCTCATTGATTCGGATGAATCATTTCTATGTGTCGATTTTCTCGAGTGAACACTTCGCGCACCTGCTCTATGAATTCAGCGATGGTGACGCTCATAATGGCGTCGCTGTCACAGTCCAACACGGTCAAGGCAAGGGTTTCCTGTGACTAGCGACCAAGAGACGTTAATGCAATCCTAATAATGTGCGACATGGTTCTATGGTTCTCGAATCGTCCAACGGACTCATTAATCATGACAATATGATGAGGGGAACTGACATCTCTAAATTCTCAACCCGCTAATCTTCTTGGTACTATGGGCATGCACGTCACCAGTTCCTCGTCCATCCACATGCTGGCTCTAGTCTTGTTGTCACTTTAAAACTATCAAGACAAGAAAACTGACCATGATGACAAGAGCAATCGTTACGATATTATTACTATTATTACACTCAAGCGTCCCCGTATCATCCTTCTTTAGCTTCACAAATTTGCTATGTACGTTTATCTTGTGATTGGGAAATGAAACAGCCTCGCACAACAAAAAGAATAAAGCTCACATTTTTCAACTTGCGTCCGAAGATCGAGTTCATTTATGCAAAGATCCAAGTCCGGGCCTACTCGGTTGTGGACCACCCGTTTGTCATCCCGGTTCCAAGTTACCAGCATGCAAACACCGTGATGATACACAGGGCGGCGGCAATGGTGTGAATGGCAATACAGGAGGTAGTGGAAGTTCTGGTAATGGTGGCAGTGGTGCTTCAGGAAGCAGTGCTGTCTCTGGTGGTGGAAGTTCAAGTGGTGGTAGTAGTGGTGGAGGAAGCACAAGTGGCAGTAGTGGCAGTAGTTCGGGGGGATCAAGTTCTAGTAGTTCTGGAAGCAGTGGCGGAAGCAGTAGTGCAGCAGCCTACGATGAAATCATTGCCAACTGTGACCAAAATGGAGGCTGCAATAGCCTTTTCAGCTATTCCTGTGATGCTAATGGAGCTTGTTACTACACGAAATGCAAGGATGTAGACGAGACATGTGTCTATACTTGTGATGGAGCAAGAACTTGTTACAGGATTTGTGAGGAAAGTGATGCCGATTGTGGGAGAGACTTTTTCAGTTACTACAACGGAAATGATGGTACTTCAAAGAACAACTTGCGGGTTGTTTCCAATGACCGGAAATTGAACACTGGTCGCAATTTTGCAATTTTATTGGTGTTTCTTTCAGTGCTTGCATTTGGTACTGTTGCTACATCTTCTGTAAGTGAAGCATTACCAGCTGTTGTCGTCTTTTTCAGGTCTTGCCAGAAGATTTTCTCATTACCGGACTTTTTTCTGCTTGCTAGTCTTTCATGAAAGGTCAATCCAACAATAATCATCCTCTCAAGGGATCCGTTGGAAAACGAATGAACTTGTTTGCACGCTTGGCACCCCGACGACCAAGGCCGCGTGATCCCACATTTTATAACAGGACAAACGACGACGGAACAATAGAGATGCCAACACAAACTGTGTAGAACCGCAGGCAATCATCCCACTGAGAACGAGGTTGAAACACGACGCACAAAAGTGGTGACGGAATAAAACTGATCCCAACTCAAATCGTATAGAATTGTAGAGAGTCATCCAACAGCGAACGTGGAATTACTACTCGAGGATGATGAAACACGACACATGTCCATTGGAGAGTTGCGACTCATGCAACTCATCTTGTATTATAGATACCAACGTAGACGATTTTTTACACGCAAGCTCTGACCTACTACCAGTAGCGTTGCTAGTTCAGTGTGATCTATGACGTCCGAAATGCGACCACACCAGATGCACAATAGCCCGCGAAGGAGGTCGCGCAACGGTCCTAATCGTGTGCCACGGTGCAAAGAAGAACTGGTGACACTACTGCAACACTGAACCGTGATAAAAATTGCTGTCAAGTCACATGGGGTGCGCTGCACCGTAACAGACGGTGCACCATCATCCATTTGGTAACAGTATCCGAAGAAGAAAAGAATATGACAACACATATTAGGCACTATATAAGCGATTTCCGCCGCGCAAGTCGACCATGCATGGTGCACCTAAAAATGAGAGTCGAGACATTTTCAGTCCATTCCTTGCGTTTGACATCAGAAAGCTTCCAAACAAAAAGCTCCAGCACCTTATCGGCTTTTCGTAACATAAATTGCAACTTTGTCTAGTCGACACAACAACACCAAGGAGCCGCTTCAGAGACCATTGTAGCCATGATGTCCCTTTCGAATCACGTTCGTGCTATTGCCTTGGCACTAGTCATTCATGGAGCCAGCGCTAATGTCTTCTCGACGTTTCGCTTCTCGAGATTGCTTTGTAAGTGAAAATGAGAATGTTATGATCGATTGTGAAAAATGCCAATCGAGTACAAGTCGTTCCTGACAATGGCCCATTTTCCTCCATTAATTTTATATGTTGTTTACTGTTAGACGCCTTTAACCTTTGCACTCACGAGAGTGGATGGTGCCCCGCACCTCCCTGTGACCTCCCATCGTTCCATGAGCCCATTTGCAACAATTACCTCTGTAGGAAAGTTGAGCCCCATGGAAAGGAATGTGTATTCATCGGAAACTGCAACGGGGATGCCGCTTGCATTAAGACCGCCCAATATTTGGGTTCCTCGTCAGACTACTATGGAGACTCCTCCACCTACAACGAGGGCGCATACTCCTCATCGAATCAGGAACTTCAAGCGGATTCTAGTTCATCCGAAACTTATACCAGCGCCAGTGGTGGCGGACAACCGGAAACGTCCTCTCGAGCAGCATGGTGGCCCTATGCACTTTTGGGTTCTGCCTTGGCAGCAATGGTAGCAATGATTGTATACAAGCGAAGAGTGAGTACTGACTGATCCAAATTTTCGGATCGAGAAAAACTTTGCACCTAATTTGACGACCTAACCATTGTGAACTTTTTTGCTGGTTTTGCAGAGAACAATGGCACAGGCATCCTTGTCTGAAGAGCTTTCACCCAATGGCACCAAGAAAATTCGAGGGGCTGTCTCCCGACGCATCACCAAAGCTCAGATCGACTATAACCTGGCATAGTTTGGACCGCCTTGTTGTTGTTACAAGCAAAACAAACTACATGAAAAGATCATTTTGTGGTCGGTGGACGACAAAAAGTCGGCTCTACATCTTGGAGGAATCCCCAAAACAAAAATCAACTGGAACCAACAAGAACAGAGTTATCTGTTGAAGGCAAGAAAGCCTATTGAAAGATTGTTAGATATATAGTGAAGAGCGTGAATCATGGATATTGCTGCAGTAGTTGTTAGAGTCGGTCGATGTTGTAATTTATGATACGTAAAGGGTTAGGTCGTATGCCAACCCATGCTATGATGTACTAACGTACCAGGTATCCGTTTTCTACGGCTGCTCCACCATCGCCTGACCGCTGCCAGGATGTGTGCTTTGATTTCCTGATTTCCAATTCATCTACACTGTCGTGTCTCTTTCATTTCACCTCTTTGCAAGTAAATCAATCAATCAACAAGTAACTATACACAAGAATGGAGGCCGTACAAACTATGCCAGCTCACCAACAACAAGAGTTCATGAAGCATTTGGAACAAATGCAGCTCAAAGATAGTCTCACGTGAGTAGTGATTTGTGTGATCGTTTTCCCGGTCTCGTGGGGAACCACCTGGACACGCCAACGTTTCTGACATTTTGTTATTGTTGTTGTTCTTGACATGAATGAAATCGTTGCTACTACTAGGATGTACAACAAATTGGTGGAACGATGCTTTGATGGATGTATTAGCTCGTTTCGATCCAAGACACTGGACAAGTCGGAAACGTCATGCGTCGAACATTGTGCTGCTCGATACGTCAAGATGACCCAACGTGTGGGTCTACGATTTGCAGAGCATCAGGCTATGCAACAAAAGAGGGCAGCCGATGCGGCAGCGGGATTGTAAAATGGACATTTGACAGTGACTAGAATATGCAAGTTTGGTCAGTGGAATGTTTTGCTTTACTCCCCTTTCTTTTAAAAAAGTCTAGTATTACACAGTTGGTTGGGCATGATCAATGAGAATGATAGTTAGCAGCCGAGCATTTTATCCTCGCTTCAAGATGCCCTGAAGTAATGTTTTGGCATCCAAATTGGCATTGGGTACCGTATTCACGGCCGTTGTCGGTGGTTTGCGTCCACGTCCACCCCGCTTTTTCGAGGGAGTATCTAGATCCTCGGCCAAGGCATCGGTTTGTTCCGATGTTTTGGCTTGATTTTTCAAAAAGGCCTTGACTTGAGCTTCGGTCTTGTTTTTCAAGAGTTTGGCAATGGCATAGGGTGCCTTTTTTTCGGCCACCGCCTTTTCCACGATTTGTTGTTCCTCGGCAGTCCAGGCAATCTTGGTATTGTCCCTCTTGGTAGTACTACTACTCGGTTTGGAGTCACTACTACTAACAGCAGCAGGAGTAGTAGTACTCGTTGGAGGTGGTGAGGTACCAATGAACCCCGTGACGGGGCTAGCCAATAACCCATCCGCCGACTTTTTTCGGCCAGTTCGTTGGTGATGCAGTTCTACCGCAGCTCTGGCCAAATGTTCCATCATGGACGTGTCCATTTCTAAATTGGACGGAAGAATTTCCGATAGCTTTTCAAGGGCGATGGGAAAGTTGGCCACCTTGATTGGTGCTTTGACACTACTGGGAGCCTCGGATGTACCTTTTCTTCGACGGGACGAGGGTGCCGGAACCGAATCCGGGTCATCCATCTGAAGTCGAGCGGCACGTGCCCGATGATTTCCATCCTCCGAAACTTGACCATGTTCCTCATCGTCCTCATCATCTCCCTCTTCATCATCATCATTATCATCCTCCTCCATTTCATTCTCTTCCCCTTCCTCCTCTTCACCATTAACTTCACCACTCGTTGTAGTTCCATTCCGCAGCGGGGGCATAATACTCGCTTGATCAAATCGTTTGCCAAGACCTACCAGTCGGGTATGTAATAAGAGTTGATAGGCGCTGGCCATTTTTAAGCGGCCTAGTCGTTGAGCCTCCAAGGATGCTTTCAACAAGTCTTCACATTCTCCCAGAACGGCATCATACACATTGACGGGTTGATTCGCCAAGGTAGGTGTTGTCGTTGTGACGGTGGATTTATCACAATAATTCTTGGGACGTTTGGTTCGTCGATAGGGTCTCTTTTTTGCCGTTCCACCCGGACTCGGTGTGGGACGTTTGGCACTCGACGCCGGTGTCACTCCGGTGGATGAGGTAACTACCATGGCCGCGACCAAGAATACATTGGGAGGAAAGATAGAGTATGCGAGTGAGAAATGGAAAGTACATGGAACAAGAACAGAAAAAGAACATTTCAAGACGAAACCACCAGCCACCTGCAATTGTTCTGTGATGTTGCTGGATAAAGGTCAGCGCTTACCTGCCGGGGTCACTGTGGAACTGTCGGCTAACGCGTCCGTCATAGTTTTTCCTTGTGCTTGCTAGTCCTTGGCGATCAAGTTGAGTCTCTCTCCCTTTAACCAGATTGACCACGATGCTATACTACCGAGGTATAGTATTGGATATACCAATGGGGAGGTTGGATCCTTGGTGGACAGCACTCTACTACAAGAGTCGCTTTACTCAAGAACACGGGTGCAACAACCGAGTCGAGTGCTCTCCTCACATTCCTGTAGTCGCTACTCGGTTCCACTACCAGGCACTACGAGGTAGGGTGGAAAACGGGCGAGGGCGAGTGGTTTGGGCGCGTTGGCAGCATCGGTGAATGCGTTTTTTCTGTTTTTTCGGATAGCAAGGTTGACGGGTTGAAATCTACGGACGCCGCCTACCAAAATGGCGCGCTCCCCTCCCGCACCGCCGACGTGTGAAATCATTGGACCAATAAAATCGACACTCAACCATGCATCAATAGCCCTTATCGAATGTTACTGACAGTGAATGTTTACAGTTCTAGTAGATAAATATGGCGATCGAGTTTTGAAAAAAGGTCTCTTTTTCTATTGCTACAGTGGTTTGGTATATCATATTACAGAAGCCAAAATAAGTTTGGCTGTCAGTACTTTCGTTGCAGCATGACAAAAGATCAAAGAATCGGGAGCAAGAAGTCGACTGAGAAGGCACGTCCCTTGTCATCTTGTCGACCCATGAGTGTGTCAAAATGCACCAACCCCTTGTCGTCGTCGTCATTTATTGAAAGGCTTCAGGATACATGAGACGAGACATTTTTTCCTTCATCAAATCCATGATAAAGACGGCACAGACCATGCGACCATAACGGAAGGTGGCACCGCGGTAGAACCCAGTGAATCCAGAATCACGGGCGATTTTGGATCCCGTTTGAATAAAGTTTCCATACACTTCTCGTTCAATATCTCCTTGCATGCAGGTCTTCATGGTATCAAAAGGATGAGTCAAGTAGCAGGCAAATAGACCTCCTAGTAAGGCCGCAGGAATACGAGCCTTGTCGTTGGTATCAAAAGTGTCGGGATACGATTCCATCAAGGTACGACGAACGACTGGTGGAATACTCAAATATCCACAAGTCCACAAACTTTCTCGAATGGCAGCCCCAGTGAATCCACGTGTAATGTTGACGGGATGTTTCATAATCTCTGCCAAACGAGTGGGGGCGGAACCACCCTTGCGTTGTTGTTGAATCATGATCAATTCCAGAGGAGATCCAACCAGAGCGCTGACGGTACCAGCACACATTCCTGCACTCATCTCTTCCAACAGAGTCAAGTTTCGGTCGCTATCTCCCTTGATCATATTCTTGAGTCGACCACCCACCGCAAATTGAATCATGGTACAGGATCCCATGTTGACGGCATTGGCAGCAACACCCCGATACATGACCATAGGATTGAAGGAAATGGGTCGTTGTTGCTGTACCATATTTTTGCAATAGTTGAACGGTTGAAGAATCAACACCTATCATTTCGCAGTGGTTGTTTATGACAGCAATAAAGACGCGAGCAAGATACCATCCGATTTTCCCAATTGAAAAATTGAAAAAAAGAAGAGACAATGACAGGATGAAGTTTGAGATATCTGAATGCATGGATTAACATTTCCAACAACAACAACAAAAACAACAACAACAACAACGGGCAAAAAAGATCTCACCTCAATCACGCCGACCGTCATTCCGACAGTTGCATTTTGTTGTTCATTCAATTCGGAGGACATGATAGATTTTGTTTCCTAACGACGATATGAAAAAGCTGCTTCTGGACTTGAATGGTAGGAGGATGAATTGGGAAATTGTGTCTCCAAAGATTTTATAATATAGCGACTGTTTCACTGCAACCGAGATTCGCTCAAGGAATGGCAAATTGTGTCAAGATACCTTGCAATATCATATCAGAAGGTTTGGAGCCATTCGTTGGGCGAAGGTGGTGGTGGTCGGATTGTGGGTCGACTTTGTGCCGACGTCTAATTCTACTACGTAGGAATCCGACAACAATGCGTCACACATCTGCCTCCTACGTCCTCGGAACTTTGACCATCGACGAACCAATAGAATCGCTCGATGCAATTTGTTCCCCTCACTATAGGTAAAGGATTAACTATTGATGATATGTCAATATGTTTTTACTTCTGTTTTACTTGGTTCGGCGTTGTCGATTGCCACCACAAAACTCGGCCACTTGTTCGTTGCGGATATTGTTATTATCCCTGTAAACAAAAGAAAGGCAAAATGTCGACACCTTCCAAGAAACGCATGCGCTTGGACAAGGAACAAGCAAGTATAGTGATTGTGGGTGGAGGCTTGGCCGGACTCAGTGCTGCAGTTGCGTTGGAAAAGGCAGGGTTTACCAAGATATCGCTCTTTGAACGAGACGTGTCGTTTGAGCAACAAAAGGAAGGGTACGGTTTGACCCTTACTTATAATCCAAAGGGTCCGCTAGCATCCTTGGGAATATTGGAAAAAGTCGCACAGCAGGATTGTCCAAGTCGGTCGCATTATTTGTTTCGGGTGAGTAAATGTTGGTGGTTTGTCATGGGAAAGAAATTGTTACGATGGATTTGGGTCTCCTGCTGGCATCTAAAAAGCTAATGATTGACATGGGTCTGTATGTTTTCTTTGTCATCTTGCATTTCCAGCCAGATGGAAGTATTTTGGGATACTTTGGAAATGCCTTTTCAACCCACCGTGGAATCGGTCAAAGAGGTAATCTACGAGTTCCCAGAAAACTTTTGCGACGTATTTTGATGGAACAATTGCAGTTGACAACCATCTATTGGGGACATCACCTTGTGGACTATGTTTTCGACACTGAAAACTCCAACTTTCGGATTCACTTTTCAGAAAAGGCTGTAGGACAAGATGACTCGGTCCATAGCAGCACGTCCCAATCAACAAGGGAAAAAATTGTGATTGCTGACTTGTTGGTGGCAGCCGATGGGATTCGAAGTGCAATTTTAGCAAAATTGTATCGTTCCTATCCTTCCAGCAGTCCTAGCAATGTTGTCAGTGATGAAGATAACGAGGTGAATCATGATGCCGACCAGACAGTCGTACCCTTTGTCCCTCGTAAAGTTGGTTTGCGATACATGGGTGTTCGATTAATCTTGGGTATCGCCGAGTTTTCCCATCCTCTCTTGAACGAACGAGGATTTTATACATTGGATGGCAAACATCGTCTGTTTACCATGCCATATTCGTCAAATCGATGGGCCAAGGCGGAACCAAATCGGATTATGTGGCAATTGTCTTTTGCGACTGATGGAAAGTCGAGATCAGTCCCTCTGGATGCCGTAGCCTTGCGAGACTATGTTGTTGAAACATGTTCTTCATGGCATGATCCAGTTCTGGCAATGGTTCAAGCAACAACAATCGACAAGATATGGGGAACGTAAGTTGTTCCGTGCGCGTGAAACTGTAGCGAAAAGTGAATTACCTTTGTCCCTCACACACAAACACTTCTATTTTCTTTCGTGCATCTTTGTTGTTATTGTGTTAGTGATTTAATGGATCGTGATCCGATCCAAGTCCAAAAGATGATGGAACATGGACGAATTCGACGATTGGTTGTGGTGGGAGATGCCCTACATAGTATGTCACCGTTCAAGGGACAGGGGGCCAATCAAGCCTTGGCCGATGGCCCATTATTGGCTCATTGGTTACAAAAGGCATCGATTGATTCGGCAGTGACTAGTTTTTGGAGAGAAGCGGTACAAAGAACGGCTCCAGTCGTAGCAGCGTCTAGAAAAGCGGCCACGGAACTTCATTCCCCCAGCGTCCTGAATGTGGAAAATCATGGATTTGCCGGAGTCCTAGACGAGGCCATCGCAGATTTCCTAGAAACGCTGCGACAACGCAAGGTTGATACTAGCTTGGGTGCATCACTCGACGAGACTATCCGGACCTTGATACAAGAGTTTGGTGTTTCCGCCCCCGAGCCTTTGATTGAAACCAGTGCCTCGGAGCAGAAAAAGGCGTTGGAATATGCTGCTTGTGGGGATACTCAAAGCTTACGAATACAAAGTATTGCCAAGCATTCGGATTCCATCCGAAGTGCTCGGGACGAACATGGCCGTTCCTGTTTACACTTGGCAGCTCTTGGTGGTCATTCCGCAACATGTGCGTGGTTATTGACGGAGCTGGACTGCGACCCCTATGGGAAGGATGGATCGCAAAAGACTGCCATGGACTATGTCGTCGAACCACAGGTATCATCCCTTTTCCAAGCATGCCTTACTGAGCTAAAGTAACGTGGCCCTTTGGGTCGAATGTGTGGCGACGACTCCGTCAATCTGATTCGGAACTCATTGACAAAGCTGCAAATCCTCCGAACGACATGCTACAACGGAAACCACCTCTTTAACTACGTAGAGTATGAGTTTGATGAATCACGTGCGATAGAGAAGAAATCTGCTTTGATTTTAAGTGGTGATATCTTTGTAACTACAACCAATAAACGATGTAAAATACAAGAAACTATATTCTGTCACCCCAGAGTGTCAATCAGGTCTATCAAGTGGATGGTGAAAAAAACATGACGGCTATGTTCACACAGGTACGTCATGGAAAGAGTTCCAGAAAAGCATTTGCTTCCAAATCCTTTAAACGGTAGCAGATGGCAAATTGGAAGTATCGTTCCCATCTGGACTCAAATCCAATCGGTATTCAGGCCGCGATGAACTCATTTCCACGGCCTGGCCTTTAGTGGATGGGAAGAATCCAGCCGCAAAAGCATTCACTGCACCAACACGACGCATCACGGCACCAGACATGTCATGTCTTCTTGCTGCAGCAGGATCCTTTCGTTGTCCCAAATGAATGGCAGCCATGGCACTCATGACACTACCAGCAGCAACCAGCATCCAATATTGAAATCCTTTCAGAGCTGGACTGGATGTGCCACTGGTCGAACTGGCAGCGGATTCTGATTCTGAAGTGGAACTTGCTGAATAATAGGACGAGGATGAATACGTCCCGTCAGTGGTGGAAGCGTCCTCCTCCATGGCAGCCTCTCTCATACAGTGATTCCATCGAGGGCCGTGTTCTGGTCCCCAGTCTCGTGTTCCATCCGGCCGTGTGCATGGTTTGTGAGGACCAAGTTGTTGAGCAACTGTTCCAAAGGAGAGGAGAGTAAGGAAGAAGATGATGATGTGAGGGACCGTGTCTCAAAAATGGATAAGATTCCTGCAGCAACTTTTTCACGTACGAAGGGAAAGGAAGGTCATAAAATCCCAAAGCTCACGTCGTTGCTGCGAAGGATCATCTTGTTGGATGGCGTCTTCACCGACAGCATTGCTAGCGAAAAGCAACACTGACAGCAAACTGCAAAAAACCAGACGAGTAAACGAAACCATGGTGTGTTTAGCTTTGCTTGTTTGGGTGTGCTAGAGCTGCTATATTGACTCTACTCTCGTTAGTGTGACAGAGGATTTCACAAAGACGGATAGCAAAGAGTTGGCGGCAATTTTCCTCGTCGTTCAAACGCGCGTCGCTTCGACTGTCATAATCAGGCTTGCCAAGATTGGCTGGGAGTGAAAATTTGCCTTTGTCCACCAAATTTTTTATGATGTTTGGGGTTGAACGGAAAACTTTTTATATGTGGGTCGTGTTTGGTGTTAGAGTGCAGGAGAAAATCGACTTCCTCGACTCGTTGAAGATCCCATCGATACAAGACTCGCTCGGCGGAAGAAAAAATGGTGAGGCGTGAACACATCAATCAACGGGTATCCTCAAGAGTCGACTATTCTGGAGAAGGATCCTACGGACTGTCGATGTGACCATCACGATGGCAACGTCTTCTTCCGCTCCAACTACCATTGACGAGTTGAATGCCAGGGCGCAAGAGTTACTACCTGATTTCCGTGAGAAGATTGGAGAAGCAGCGACCAACATTTCCGATGACCACTTGTTGAAATTTTTGCGATGGAAACCAGACGTCCAACGGGCTGCCGATCGTTTTCACGCACATTTGGCGTGGAGAAAGAAAAATCCTGGTCTGTTCGATGATACCCTTCGGATATCTAGAGATCCAGAATTGGAACGATTGTTACAAACGAATGTGGTTATTGCTCCACCTCAATGCCGCACGAGGGCTGGTGGGCCTCTATTGATTGGTCGTCTCCGGAACAATGATATGAGCGATGGTCGAACTCCTCGAAATGTTTGCCGAATGCTGTTCTATACACTCGATCGAGTTCTAGAAGATCCAGAAGCGCAGTTGCATGGTGTCACGATTGTTCATGATTTGAAAGGCTTTGATAGGAGACGCAATGCCCATTTAGATATTCCGAAAACATTATTGGGTGGAATCATCGGTCACTTTCCCGTTCGGATTCGAGCCATTTATCTGTGTGATGCTCCAACTGGTTTCCATGCCATCTTTGCTGTCCTTAGCACATTATTATTCCCCAGGAAGTTGAAGGAGCGATGTCATTTTATCAAAGATATCAGTGAGATTTCCAAAGATATCAACCTCGCCATGTTGATCAAAGAATTGGGAGGTGAAGTCGAGTTTGATTCGTCACGATGGGTTCAAGAGCACAAACAACGAGAAGAAAATGGATCTTTAGTTTCATTAACAGATTTGGTGGATGACAGCCTTTGAAATATTCCAATCAATTAGATAACGCTGTCACTTTCTTCTATTGGTAAAGAGCTACTACAGTAGTCTGGGTATCACCTATCACCTGGACCCGGTTGTACAGGTAAAGTGATTCGCTTTTGATTCGTGATTCGATTTGTGAATGTCCAGGTGTTCTTTATTAGTGAGTCACCACACCGAAGAAGGCTCTGTTTCACTTTTCTTCATCACACTACATGTACTTGTAGCATCACGCAATGGGATCAGCTTTGTTTCCCCCAGAAACCTGCTTGGGTAAACTGGTTCTGTGAAGGTGGAAAATGTCGATACAACCAAAGTTTTGGACCATTTCCTTTAGTGGTGCTGGCCTGCTCCTGTCGTATCATCTGGGAGCTACCAAGGTCCTCCTCCAAAATTCACCATACCTCCATCATCCGATCCGTGCTGTCTCTGGGTCAAGCTCTGGGGCAATCGCGGCAACATTATTGTCCCTATTCCCACATCGTTTTGATGAGTATACCGATCGGTTTCTCGATAATGGTGGTGCTGGGCTCAGTATCATTATGGACATGATCCAATCGGAATCATCATCAGTCCCACCGCCAAGTGCAACGATGATGCCAAGACCAGATTTATTCATTTGCACGACGAAAAGTAGTGATGGATCGATGCATCTTTTTCGATTTGATCCAACATCCGAGACATGTAATAATCGACAGCAGTCTGATTTACTCTTCCGTGCCATTCATGCATCGTGTATGATTCCCAAGACCTTTCACCCCTACGACGTCTTTTCGAAACGACAACCCAACTATCCCGATGGAATTGAAATTGACGGAGAACTTTATTGTGATGGTGGTATTTCGGAACCAGTCCCACCAACTCCCATGGATAGTGACCCACATTGTTCTAGGCATATCATCATTAGTCCCATATCTGGACCAGCGGCTAACGATGATTCCAACAACCACATCATTCGACCATTGGATCATTCCTTGGCATTACCCTTTGTGCTAACATCCCGGTCTGGTTCCTTTCGTATCAAACCATCTCTACAGAATCTAAGGGCAGCATTCGCCTCTATAGGAGCAACGACGCCTGATGTCTTGAGAGGTTGGTATCAACGAGGCATGGATGATACCTCTGCTTTTCTCGATTCTTTGGATGGTAGCATTCCCCGATGACACAGATTCTATTACAAGCAAGGAGTTCCAGTGGAGCAAGCATTGGATGGTATACATCCCCTTAGTACACAGGATTGGGTGGATCTTCTCATTTTTGATTCGCAAGATTGTTGCATCCAAGGAATTATCCATCCAAACGGGATCCTCTACAAAAATGACATGATTTCCCGATGGGTGTGAATATTTTTTGGCAGATCTGTGGACCGACAGTGAAGAAACTCGGTTAGTTAGGCACCGAGTAATGCTTGAAGGTTCACCAACTGCAACTCGAATATAAACCATCAGTAGAAATTGGTGTTAATGCCGGCAGGATATTGTGGCGATAAAGTGTCTAGCACACTTCGATACTGGAACCGTTGAATCTGCTTTCTTGTGCTCTAGATATGCCTAAAATGATGGCCGATTGCATGGATTTTCAGTTCACAACATTCATTGACAAGCAAGATTTTAATTCTAGATCATGATGATGGAGATTATGAAAAATACAATATTTTCAAAACGACGCAGAGGCTGATTGTGGAAGGGTTGCAACTGATGTTGTTGATGAGAAGATCCTTTCTACCGGTAGATTGTTTATGGACCATCATTCACATCATCTATTACAACCATTGTGACTTGAGGTACCATCTCTGTTTGGGGACTGAATTCCTTTTCAACGGTTGTTGTTGTGGTCGCTGTTGGTTGCGAGAAAAAAAAGGATCGTGGTGGCTCCAAACAAGAGGGCCGAAAGGCACCACGGATGGAGTGACAAGTACGACGAATATATTGGTGTCGGTGATTCGCCAAAAAGATACCACCAAATAGCATGGATGTCACCCAACAAACAACGGCACAAGATTCAGCCACACAAACCGATGCCACAAGACAAACCGAGTCGGCGATCATGAATGCATAATGAAAGATCATAAAGAAACTGTAAAAAATGCCCGTGAAAAAGTTGGGAGGATCCAGTGGTTTTGCCAGCCAATAGGGCACAAAAGCACCAATATACCAGACCAGTCCCAAAATCTCGCATATGAAAACACCGACCAGAGTCATCACAATGATCATGAATGCAGCAAAAAGTTCGATGGGATTACATAGCCCAAGGAAATGTGGCTTTGGACCGTTGTTGTTGTTGTTGTTGTCATGTTGAGTCGTTGGTCTAGTCTGGGCTTCTTCGTCGACTGGTACTGCAACAGCAGATGGCATGTCGGATTTCCACCCCGCATACGCCGTGTCCAAAGGATGGCCTGGAAAGCGAATTCTTTCTCCCACAGTAGCATTCTCAGGATGCAGTGTTTCCGTCCACTACAACACAACACGACATGTTTACAACGTTCCAAGAAAATGTGAGGAAATGCACAGTGACAGGCAAGTCAGTTGGGGACAGGAGTTTCTACTTTTTGTGGCCACACTTACCGTCACATAATCCGACGTCGTCTTGAGTTTTTGTTGTGAAGCAGAATTCGAGACATTGAGGTGTACTCGCTCTGCGCCTGGTTGCCGTGATTGAATACTTGCACTCATATTTTCGTTCGAAAGAAAGATTTGATGCTGTGGCGTTTTGTGGGGTGATGATGATGTAAGTATCCTTTTGTCAAAGTGGACAAAGTCAGTCAAGTTGGGTCTCCCACGGATGGAAAAGATCCTTCCCCGACCATCCACAAACCAGTCGTCCCGAACCCAAACCACAAAACACGACTTGATCCCGGCATCACGACTCATTTGACTGCATGGTAGCATCAACAAACCAAAATGCACTTCGCATATACTAGTACTTTATATATAGAATGTTACAATAATATCACGACTTGCATACGGCCCGCAATATAACCACCTTAAATCTATACTACGATTCTTAATTCACGTATACGTGGCCCCCTATTTAAGAACGGAACCTCGGTATACGTGCTGCAAAATCATCACGCAGGGTAACGTTTACCGATATACGCCATGATACCGCGGTAAGTCGGATTAAACGTCGCTGAGTACTGATAACACTTTATCGTGTTAAAAGCACGCGTTGTCGGACGAGAAAAAGTCTACCTGTAGTAAGCATGTTTTCTGCAGCTCACCAAACCTAAAA
>SWEM01000335.1:0-33723 GCA_019593585.1 Nitzschia palea | reverse complement strand
GCTGCAGCAACACTTTCGACGGGAAGCAAAGAGTGGAAAGGAATGGACAAAGACAAGATCCCACTACCCCCGGTACCCGGTGGACAGGATGACGATGACGACGATGATGAAGATGAGCAGCTTATCAAACCTACGAATAGCAACAATCGAGGAAAAGACCAAAAGGATACCAGAATAATGTCGAATGGCGGCAATCGAAAAAAGCCGCGACCCATTGATTCAACAAGTAAGGCTGACGTAGTACACAACAAGGACTCTGTTCCGTCATCGGGTCTCCAGTCTTCTCAAAATATATTGGGAAATGGTGAATCTGCACATTTCACAGTGGGACGGGTAGAAAAAGACCTGTGACTTCGCATCGACGACCTACTTGGATTCGTCAAAGACGTGAAATGTATCGCGGGCGAAAATCTGTGGGCCCGATGCTGGAATCGGAAGATTCGTCCTCACTGGCCTCGTCTGATCAACTTCCAAATGGAGTTCAAAGGGTCCGCCATGCATCGTTACCTTCTTCTACATTCTCCGGATACATGGCTAGTCCGGATTTGAGTTTACACGAAAGTCATCAAGTCAGAAAGGCAAGTCATCCTGTTCAATCGTCTCCACAATCTATTCATTCCACTTCGGAGAATGGCTATCCCAATTTGGATTTTTCCGACTGGCAACACTTCACCGGAAGTTTCCAGGATTATCCGACGCACCCAGTGAGATTACCAGTTCGAAGCAACAGTTTGGAATTCGGACCAGGTTTTCAAATCCCTCGCATGGCCGATACACCTGCTTGGGGTCACAATAGCACTGGATCTATTCAATCTGCCTTTTCGTGGATTTCGGATCGTAACCGCGAAGTCGTCGGGACGAAATCTTTTTCTTCGAGATCTGAAATGTCTCCTTTGATCGAAGGTGGCGTCAAGCCATACGCATCCAATACCCTGCAGGAAATGAATCCAACCGCCGACTGCATCAGTCCATCGGAAGATTTAGAACCAGAGCGAAATACGAAACGTCGATCAACATTGATCCTAAGCCCGTTGATGGAAGGAGGTCGAAAAGTGTTTCAGGAATCTCCTTTCAGCAACATAGGGAAACGATTCGCCAAGGCTGACAGACAACGCTTTCTACCAACGGCTGGTTTTGACAATAGTGATGAGAAGTATCAAACGTTTGTCTGCCCTGTTTGCAAGACACGTCAAAGGGAGTTCTTCACAGTTTCAAATGCCCCTCGTCAGTTTGAAAGTGCTTCCGGCTATATCGCTCTTTATTTTGGAGTTTATGTGATCGCAGCCTTGTATATTTTTGGTTTGGAAGAAGGATGGGGAAAACTGGATTGCATTTATTTTGCAGGTGAGTTTGGGACTTTATGTTCGGCACGATTGGAGGGCGAACCTTTTGGCCACTGACGACGTTCCTGTTTTTGGTAGTCATTACTTTGACGACGGCTGGATTGGGTGACTTTGTTCCGACATCCGATGGTGCAAAAGTAGTGTGTTCGATCTTCATTTATTTTGGTGTAGCTTGCATCGGTTTGTTGCTTGGTTCGTACATCGCTGGAATGCTGGATGAGAGTTCACGCCGTGCTGCTCATGCGAATAGAATCAAGTCATGTCCGAACTGTGTTCGAATACAAAATATTCAAGAAGCGGCAGAAAAGCGAAGGAACCAGTACAGGGAAAGGAAGCATAACGACAACGGCTATGATATGACCCTGATCATAGCTGATGACTGTGATGTCGTTGGTCGCCATGCGAAGCGACTGAAGCGGCAGCATCAAAAAGTTAACTTGGAGGATCAAGTACGTGTATTCAGCAGTGAGCGCCAGGCAAGGGAGGCTCATTATCAGAGGATGCCTGCGGGGAGCAAGGGGGTATCCGTCGATTTTGGATCGGATACCCATTCGTGGTCATTTGCAGGGCGAATTTCAGCAAATGAATCACTATTACCTGATGACGTACCTCCAACTCCTCATTCAACCCACACACCTACGCAACAATCTCAGTCAACTTGGAATATGATGTTTCGCAGATTGCATTCACGACATCCATCCCTGGATCTTGGAAAGAGCAATGTTGGTATAGGGGTCCAAATTTCCCCTCCTAGGAAATACAGTGCAGATCTCGCGATTCCTCCAACAATTGGTGAACAATCGGCATCCCAAACCCCTTCTGTTGAGAATACTCCGTTCGCGCCGAGATGGGATGATGATAATAGCAACAGTGCGACTAGTGAAGACGAAAGCGACGAATTTTCTTCTACAAGTACGGGAACACAGTCCGAGTCCTTGTCCGAAGAATCCTCATTGAACTTGGAAGATCAATACAATGGAGTCAAGAACGCCAGATACGTCTTCTTGACGCTTCGCGAAGCTTTGGTGAATTCTTTAGTAATTATCGGTACAGGATGCTTCGGTTTCTATTTCATCGAAGGATTTTCGTTCATTGACAGTTGGTATTTCACCACAGTTCTTCTGACGGTACGTGGGATCGTTTTTCTTTCTTGTCACGTTATGAAGTTTCTGACTGTAGTTCCCGTTATTTTGTCAGACTGTCGGGTACGGTGATCTTGTTCCATATACAAAGGGAGGGAAACTTTTTGCAACAATATACATCCTTGTTGCAGGCACAATTCTACTCAACAATATGTCCATGATCAGCATGATCCCATTGGAGTTGCGCCGACGAAGGATCGAAAAGGCCGTTTTGACCCAATTTGGCGATTCCCTCGATGATAGCGCATTGCGTGAATTGGCTACGGGACCTCTGATCCGAAGGCTGAACCTTGCAACCGAACACGCGGGTGGGCTTGATGAATGTACCCGGGAGATGTTCTGTCTTGCGATGTTGGTGCGTTTAGGAAAAGTCACCGAAGAAGATATCAAACTTACTTTTGCAGCTTTCAAGAAACTGGATGTTCACGACGAAAAAGTCCTCAACAGCCGAGCAATTATAGCAGGGATGATTCAGAAGAGGCGTGCCAATCTGGAATTGAACAAGGTCAATTGCCCCCAAACCATGTCGAATCGAAGCAATCGCTCGATGGCATCTTATGGCTCTCTCCATTCCACTTCATTTGCCAGAAATTCTTCCGCTCCGAGTCCTACCCCGAGCAACGTGGGGTGTGATACTCCCGAAGAAGCTAGGTGAAAAACATCGCTACCAGCTATTTTACAATCCATTCCCTTTTATCAACAATCACAGCAGAGCCCAAATGGAAACGAATCATCGAAGAACCCCTACGAGAATTTAGAAAATAAATGATAGAACTATGACACTTAGAAGACACATATTCGTTATTCCGTCTTGCGACGGTCTGTAGTCGAGCATTTTTGCCCAATATGAGGGTGGAGCCGGCCATCGAGTGCTTGGTGTGATATCAAAAGTATGCGGAGGGACAAGTTCTTGTCCTCTTGTTTGTAACTTGGAAGGTGGGCATTCGTGGTGCTAGACTGGTATTGATCATAACATCAGTTCAAAGAGGGTGCTTCGAAATATTAGGCACGTTCCCAAATATCTTCATTCGAAGACCCCTCGTTCATTAGCACTTTCGACCGCAGGTGAATCATAAATGTGCAGACTGTTACTTCCAATACCAGTTATTTTCCAATCAGTGACCTCCAGGAGATGTCGTGTGAAGAGAATTCGTCGTAGGTCGAGGTGCTCGTCAGGTATTGTAGCAACAATGGACTTCCATTCCCGTGCCACCATCGAGCGTTCCCGAAGTACATCTTCTGTTACAACGACTGGATCGATGAGGTACAGTCCACCCTTTCTTGTATCTCGAGCGACAGGAGATTGCATGAGCAACTTCTCCAAGAACTTATCAGCTCGTCCGAATGCGTGTTCATGGCCGTCAAAAAATTCCTTCACATTCATCTTGTAAAAAGAATGAAGCCATTCGTATTTATCCGTATGCATCTCATCCTCAGCATCTTCTTTGTAGTCTTGCAGGACCCTGTGAATGCTCTCTTGAGTACACAAGAGGAGCAGGAGATCAAAGTTTGACTTGCGGAAGGGAGAAGAAGCGTGATCTTGACTTGCGATTGAGTTGGTTAAGTATGTCATAGCGTCACGATCGTAACGCAATGTCTTCCCTTCCTGAGAAGGGCCGTATTGGGATACTAGCCGACTTAACATTTGCCTTTCATCGTCATCATCATCATCGTCGCTTTCTTCAACTGATGATGTTGCTTTACGTTGATTTTCTTCATACTCATCGAGGATCCGATCATTCGTGCGGACAAGTGTGTCGAGATCCTCTTTCCATTCTTTCGAGATTTGCTCGCGAATTGAGATGATTCGTGTTACTAGGGAAGGAGGGTCAATGTCAAATTGATATTCGAAAGTTTTCTTCAGGGCGAATGAAGCCGACGATTAGAGTACTTGGTACTGAAGTCATTCGATCGTGCAATGCAACCAAGCACTTACCTGCTCGAGAAATGGGTTGATTTTGCGTCCTTGTCGTCTATCCGTTTCGATAGACGTGCTGTCAATAGTATTACTGTAAAGAGTCTCCAAATAACCAGCCTGAATACCCGGTGTTGACTTTGAAGGAGTAGATGATTCCACAGTTTCAAGGGTCTTTTTCTTCTCCATTCGGATCTGTTCACGTTCTTTTCTTGTCTTTCGCCCAGTCTTCTTTTTCTGCTTTGGCTGTTCAGCTTCAGCTTGCACTTTTTGGTTCAAGGCATCCAAGTAACTTCCAGCGATTCCAGCGGCGCGTGGTATAGGCTTCTTGGCTGGTTGCGTCGCTTGCAAACTACTGGTAGGTATGGATGATGCAGAGGCATCATGACCTAAATTTGCCAGGTAATTGCCGGCAATACCTCGTGATCGGTTGACAAAAGTCCCTCCCACAGCATTGCTACTAGTGGTAGGGTTGGTGCCACCATTCATGTTGTTGATATAACTCGCCTGATGAGCCCAACCTCTATGGGTCCTCTTTTGTTTTACTTCAATGATCACTTTTTCTGAATCTTGATTCGCGAGTTCCAAGAATAACGAATCCCATTCGGGGAAAAGTGTGACATTGAATGCACCCGTTCCATGAAAACTATCAATCTTTTTAAAATCAAGTTTGTTCTGTCAACCATGGTCACAATATAAAGAGAAGGAAGAGTATATGTGTGGGGGAACATGTCGACAGAGTGAGTAACTATGGTCATTGGTTAGTTTCACGATCGAATCCGAGTCGCGGTATCGTACCTCTAACCATCGAACCGTATGCTCTTCTCGACATTGATTGAGTACGTACACAAAGGATTGGATGGATCGTTGGGTCAAAAAGTTTCGTAAATCCATTCGAGCCTTGTTACGTTCCGTCTCATCCTTTCCGTTGAAAGAACCTTTATAGGGATCGTAGGTGGCAGCAATCGGTTGACATCGTCGGTTGTCAAGTAATGTTTTTGTTGACTGCAGAACAAAAGCATTGGTGACGTGACTCAGTGTTAGACTGGTCAAAATATGGAAACTGACAATGATAGTTTGGGTCAACATCATTGTTGCACCAAAGTCGAGTTGACAAGACTTGGATCGACTTGTTTGTAAACTTTATGTGAGACGGTAGTTGAACAGTTTTTAGTCATGATCCAAAGAAAAGGCGAAAGAAAAAGCCATCGATCAACCCATCACTGGAAACAGGTGAGTTGATGGCAGTTCGAAACACCAATGCAGAGAAAAGTCGGCAGCTGGTGTCTCATTGGCGAAAAAGAACTTCAGAAAATTCTGGTGAAAACCGATAATTGAAGAGTTATCAAATCATAGTATTCTTTTGACAAGGTATCTCCTCAAAAGTCGTAAAGGTGACGACGATGTCGGGTTTTGGGTTTCCATTTGAATCCCATCAAACTTGAAACGTGATGAGATGACGTCGAGATGACGCAACGGAGAACTTTGTTCGCTATGACGGGTTCCGGAAAATCAGAACTCGAAATACCAGCTTCAATTGGCTCTGTACCAGTACTGGTAGTGCAAGTACCTATGTCAGTACTTGTGCCGGAAGCTTACGTCGACGTGGAAGGTTCAAGGACGACAAAGTACAGGCTCTACGTCATCCCTCACTCAACCCGTGTCCCGTGTCATGCACAGACTCCGGTGTACGCCGTCGATAGAATCCCCTGCCAGTAGCAACAAGACACCAAACGAGAGGGTGTTCAAAGAACGGAAGATTGTGCTTTCGACGTAAAGTACCTGGTATACTTCGTGCTTTGAACCTCGATAGTCAAAGTGGTTTCCCATTCGAACTTTACTTGCAAGTTTTTCATTGGAAGATTGTCAAATTGACAGTGGAAGTATTTCAACTCTGCCATCGGAAGATATAAGTGAAGCCAACAACGATGAAGTTCGCCTCATCTATCTCCGTCGTAGTGTTAGTGGCGGCGACTGCTCCGACGGTATTCGGTTACACATCGTCATCATGGGGTATGCAGACAAGGCGCTCACCCCTGGTCATGAAGTCTGACGGTGGTGCCAAGTCGAGCTCGTTTTCACTCCCCAACTTGTTTGGTGGTGACAACGGAGGCGTCGCATCGCTTCGAGGAAACAGAAATCTTGAACCCCATCCGAGCGTGTTGCCCCACATTTCACCCCTCAATCGACTTGGTCCAGACAAGCAGAAAGAAACCAAGTCTGAGCCCCTAGCGATTCATCCACTCGTCCGAAGCGGAACGCTGCCGAATGGACTTCCCTACGTTATTCTGCCCAACAAGAGTCCACCAGGACGCTTCGAGGCTCACTTACAAGTCTTTTCTGGATCTGGTGAGTGCCAGTCTTGCCAACTGTTGAATTTCATTTTGAATTATGTGTTTGGGTATCTTACGCACACCCTCTTTACGATCTTTCTAACATTATTTCTTGTGCAGCTGATGAATTGGAATCACAGCAAGGAATCGCCCATTTGACTGAACACGTCGCGTACATGGGATCCCGGAAAAGAGAGCTCCTCTTTGGTACTGGCTCCCAAACAAATGCTTACACTGATTTTCATCACACTGTCTTTTACGCCGTTTGTCCCGTGAACACTCCCAGGGGTGGTGCTCCCATGCTTCCGATGGCTTTGGATGCCCTCGTTGATGTCATGGAGGCTAGAGTGGAAAGTTCTCGTTTGGAAAAGGAAAGAGCAGCTGTCTTATCAGAAATGACGATGGTCAATACAATCGAGTACCGTGTCGAGTGTCAGATCCTTTCGACGCTGCACCGCGAGAATCGCCTGGCGAAACGATTCCCCATTGGCAAGGAGAAGCTCATTCGCAGTTGGCAAACAGACGATGTTAAATCTTGGCATCGTACACACTACCGCCCTGACAACGTTTTGTTGTACTTGGTTGGTGACGTTGACCCGGAGGAGGCGGAACGAATCATTGCTGAGAAATTTGGACGGATCTCTGCCGAAAAGCAAGGAAGTGAGATCCCGCTAAAGGAGATCAAGGAGCAAGCCAAAGACTTGGCCGAAGCTGTCGTGCGTGGAAGTGTCAAGGCGGCGCAAAGTTGGCACTATCCACCGGTGCGTCACGACTGGTGTGTCGAACCTGGAACGGAGATTGATCCCAAGATCAATATTCCGGCAGATCCACCAGAATATGACATTAACTTGCAAAAGTCGTACCCACTGGATGAAGATGTATTCTTCCTCAAGACGGAAGAGGTGGCACCAGGAAAGAAGATTCGACCTCACATTTTCCGGTACGTGCTGCACTTCTATTGCCAATTTATTCTTGCAAGTTGCGTGAGCTGACTGTTACAATACTTTTCGTTCGCCACAGACATGAATTGCTTCAGGCCTTCTCGATGCACTTGTTCAGCAAGCGTCCTGTTGACCCGGTTGTTGACTTGGAGTCGTTTCGCCGTAGTTTGGCCCGACGTGTTGCTCTCGCCGCTCTCCAAATTCGTCTTAATGTAGGTGGGCGTAGCGATGATCCTGCCTTCACTTTTGTTGAATTCAACCAGCTTGATTCGGCACGAGAAGGTTGCGCTGTTTGTAGCTTGGATATGACTGCTGAACCTCATAAGTGGAAGGATGCAATCTACAAGGCGCTTTCGGAAATTCGTAAACTAGGAGTTCACGGTGTTACAATGGGGGAAATGGAGCGATATGCCTCGTCACTCATGACCGATGCCGAACAGTTGGCAGCTCAGGGAGATCGCATACAACATGGAGATCAACTTGCTTATTTGATGGAGACTGTGGCCAACGGACATACTTTCATGTCCGCGCAACAATCGTACCACATGACAGCTCGTGCGTTGTCTTCGCTGACTCTCGAAGAAGTCAACAAGGCTGCGAAACAACTCTGCTCACACGTCATGAGCATTAAGGATGGGGAGGTTGCAGTTGATGGTCCAATCATTGCTGTTGCTTGTATGCCAAAGGGATCCAGTACGGGTGATGCAGCATATTGTGACGAGGATGCGCTTGTCCAGGCCATCTACGAGGCTTGCCAGCTTGAAGTGGAACCAGAAAAAGACGTTCTTGTTCCGTTCACTCTTGTCCCTGAGGACAAACTTGCACTAGCGATGGAAAAGAATCCTCCAGCATGGCTTGGAGGGAAATTCTCCGATGGAACCCCGGATACCTCCCCAAATACGATCACTCGACCCTTTACTCTACGCCGCTTGTCAAACGGCATTAGGATTGGTGTTGCATACAATCCCCACGAGTCTCAGCGTGGTCATCTTCGTCTTGTAGCACCAGGAGGTCGGGATGCCGAGAAGCGTTTGGGTTTCAAGAAAGGATCCATGGCCATTGGTTCCCGGACCATGCAAGAAGGTGGAGCTTTTGGCCCCTGGACACGTGAACAAGTCGAGCTTTTCTGTGTTGACCACTTACTCATGGTTGAAATCAACTGCAGCGAGGAATCCATCACGGTTGATTTCACATTTCCAACCACAAACGTCGGCAATGTAGGTTTTGGAGATGACGTGCAGCTGGGAATCACTGGTACTGAATCCGTCATGCAAATAGTGCGAGAGATCATTGGTGGATTTGTTTGGGAGCAAGATGCCCTTGGAAGAAGCAAGTCGAGCTTCCGAGCGACCCACGAAAGTTTGCTGAAAAATCTAGAGAATCTCAGTACCGAGAAGGTAATGGAAGCCATGACATGCAATGACGACAGGTTTCTATCCATCGATGTGCCATCCGTTGAGGACATTACTCTGGAAGAGGCCAAGACTGCTGTAATGTCTCAGATGTACCCGAGCAACCTTGAGATTTCGATTTCTGGTGACTTTGATGTACCAGAAGTATTGGAAATGGTTTACAAGTACATTGGAACTATCCCTGCTGACACAAACAAGGAATACATGAAGGAAGAACGCAAAGAGACTGAAGTAGCTCCTATCGGCCGAGTACCAGCCCTTCCCGAACCTGGCAAGTTTCTTGAATTGGAGCTTCCTGATTCTGATCCTCGCGCTGTTGCCTATGTAGCGGGGTCAGCACCAAACGCGTGGGGATATCTAGCTGATGGTTCCACAGTTGCAGAGAAGGTCCTTACAATGGATAGTCGGGCCTCCGATTACGACAAACAGCGCCGACGGCATCCACTGTTTGCTCATGTGGCCTTGCTACTTTTGTCGGAGATTGCGAACCGCCGATTGTTTAGCAATGTACGTGAACGCAAGCAGCTTACCTACGATGCAAACTTTTCTTTCACGGGATTTGAAAGACTTCTCGGGGGGTGGTTCCTCGTCACAGTGACAGCGTCGAAGGAAAACGCCCAGAAGGCTCTGGATGCGTGCAAGGAAACACTTCATAGTCTACGAAAAACACAGCCCATCACTCCGGACAATGTTGAATCTGCCAAGCGAGTTGTTTTGAACCGACACGAGTTCCAACTACGAACGACGCAGTACTGGACCGAGCGAATGTCTGGCCTTCAAGAGGAATCGATTCCCTTGAAGGGACCGCTATCGTTTACAGATTTCCAAGCGGTTGTCGAAGCGATTACTCCGAGGGACTTGCAATTAACTCTGGAAACGTTGGGTTTGGAAGATAACCAGTTATATACTGCTATCGGACGAACCGTCCAAATGGCAAGCGAAAGTGATGATTCCGAAGAGAAACTAGTTCGACAAGCTCCAGTGATTGGAATGCGACGAGGTGGAGCTCTGACTGGATAAAGATACTACGACATCCGAGGAAAAAGTCAGGTTAGGGCAAGGTTATGTTTCTTGCTATATGTTTTCAGTAATTTTGTGTGGTTGTGGAGAATGTTTAGAGAAACATGGCACCTAGACTAACGACAGTAGCAGCACCAAACAAGGCATAGGATGACTTTTCCACATCGGAATTCTCAAGATAGTCGGGAGCATAGTCCCAAGCTACGTGGCGAACAGCTCCAAAGTAATGATAAACGATTGGAAATGTGACGCAAACTGTGAAAGACGAAAGAATTGTGATCAAAACTTGCATGAGCCAAACGGGGTCAAAGGATAAAAGTAGCCCTAAATTCTTTGCGAAAATACTTACACTTGGCACCACCAGCGATAATGAATCCTTGGGAGCCAATGAATTGCATAATTTCCAAAGAGGTTCCAGCACCGGCGAGAAGATCAATGGTTCCAAGTCCAGCCGCTCCAAATGACAAGGCAACGCCAGTAACGCGGTTGGTAATAGAAGAGAGCGCCGCGGCCGGGAACGCATAAATGGTCACATGGGGACTAACAGGACGGCCAGTTTTCTTCATTCGCGTATTATATGTCTTTCCAAAAATAATAATCAATCATGGAAACAACAACACAGAGATGTTAGAAAAAGTGCCCGAGTCATTGAGCAGGCAACGAGCGAGAGCATCTGATGACACCCAATTTTCTCACCATCTTTTGGTACTCCTCCCCACTCTCTTTGGAAAGAATGGTCATGGCCCGAGTTCCTTGTGTCTTGACAGCATTCTGCACAAGTGGTCGCAGCTTGGAGGAAAAGCTAATCAAACTCATGCTTGGAAATTCAACACAGAATCACCACTCGATCTTCAAAGTACATTGTGACCATGGTGGGGATCGCCCCTACCGGTAGACACCCGTGCAACAATCTACCGGTAGATCCTTCCGATCCCCCATCGCGTTCTTCGCCATCCACATCTGCGATGCAAGTTGGAGTTCGCATTTTCGCGAGCTCCGAGGTTTCTCTCGGTCTGTTTTCTGTCGTCACCCGGAATCCAACGCGTGCATATGCAAAGGCGCGCGGTTCAGCACCCAAACGGCGAAGAGCAACAACAACAACGACGATTTCCCATTCGGTACTCTTTCTTGTTGGAAGACTTGAACCTTGAAAGGTAAGGAGAGAAATTTTCATTGCTGTTCACATTCGGCATCTGCATATCATGATCCATGAATGAAACAGGGAAAGATTCGGTGGCGACGCTTGTTGGGCTGCTTGATATTCGCGATTTTCCAGTCGCTCCGCGTTCGCAAGCTGGAGTTGATCGAACGAGTCAAATTCAAACATAGACAATGACTGTAATTTGCCAAGAATGGAATTACTCATAGGGTGTTGTTTTGCCATTTCCCAATTTGCACAGGATGGCGGCAGAACGTCTGATTAACTACAACAAGAGGCTTTACGGTCCTGGTCCTGTGGCAAGGTTGCCCGCCTCGGGCATCCGTGGTTACTATGCTCGCATGTCTCCCATCCGAGGATTCTCCATGGCAGCCACCCACGGATTGATTTTGGGTTTCGGTGCAGCATTCTACTACAAATTTTTCATGGGAGACGTTGACACAAAGAGAATTGAGGATTACTACCGTGAAAACCCTCCTCGCTAAGAAGAGTTCAGCAGCCTGCTTACACATGGTTCTTAGTATTGGATCTGCTGACAACGGTCAATTGTGTCACATCCATAGCTAGGTTCATAGGATCTCTTATCTAATAGTGCAATCGTCAAAATTTGTCAAACTAACTCTAGGATAGGAATCCTTCATTTCATCCGAAAGGCGATTGTACTAACAGTAAACGGAGTTTCTTCAATCACAACTTGACTCAATCGATCAGAAACCATCTCGCGCCAATCGAACTTTCGTTTGAAAGTTCGAGACAGCAGCCATACTCATTTCTCATTTCAAATTGCCATCATCATCATCATTAATCCTTCAAAGACACCACTTCGCCAACATAGATATTTCTCTTGGTTCTAATGGTGAGTGGTTGGAAAACTCCTTTTGAAAAAGTAAATTGAATTTTTCAGGGTAGTTTTTTGGCTCATCCGTCGTTGCCATCGGTGTTGAAAAAATAACAACTCACTCTTGTCTGTGTCAACAGTTGCGAACGAATAATAATGGTCGAACTCGAAGCCAAATCCTTGGTCTCAATAATAAACGAAATGGGCAACGAACATTAGAGAATTCACCCCGTGGCACTATCGGTAGTGGTGAAAGACCAATGACGAAAACAACAACACCAACCACACCCAAAAGTGCGGTCAAATCTTCCACGCCCTCCCGACCAATCAGAGTTGCACCTCCAACCACTGACGGATTTAGTCAACAAGAGATTATGGAATTGAAGCATTGTTTTGACCTATTTGATATGGAGGGGACAGGTTCTATTCCTGTAGAATCCTTACGATCGGTTCTAGAGGCAATGCTGGAAACGGAGGAGCAATCCTTTCCAAATTTGGATGAAATTCTTCGATTACTATCCAACCGACCCGACACGGAAATGTTAGACTTTGATGGTTATTTATCATTAATGGCTAGTACGAGTCTCCAGCAACGACTTCAGAGTGCGAATGATGACACTGAGAACGACCAACCCAATTTTCAACACGTATTTGACCTCTTTGATGTGGATAACAAGGGATACATCACGGCAGAGGACCTACATCGTGTCGCACTAGAGCTTGGGGAACAGGACATGACCATGGAAGAACTACAAGAAATGATTGATCGGGCACGATCCAAGAAAACAGGACAAGTCACATTGAAAGAGTTTTCGAAAATTATGACGCTTAATTTGTTCCAAAAAATGGAAAATGGAAATGCAGGTGACTAACTGTATGCAAGGAAGCACCAACCGCTCGATCAAGGCTCGAATTGATATTCCTTCACAAGTTGAATGATAGGAACTCTTGGTGCATAGCAAAATATAGTGGCTGGGTACACCGACGTACCCCATTTGGGATGAGTAAGGACTTTGCAAAACCCAGCACTGTACGCCCGGTAATTTAGCAAACATTCCATCCCATCCACTTCACTGTATACCTTATTACAGTCCCGAGTAATCATTGGTAGACCCGAACAGGGATCAATATAGTCTGCCCAATACCCCATGGCCCGAATTCGTTCACAAAGTTCTTGGCCAAATTCTAAAAAGACATTGAGTAGTCGATCCTTTTCATATTCCACCTCATCTCCTACCGCCACTAAATCCTGACGGGCTTGTTGATTGGTTGGAATGGCCAATAATTCCAGTCCACCACCATCACTGCTGTCATCCTGCATGCCACTATCCGCCATGTCCATCATGTCTTGTTGATATGTCTCACCAAAGACGTGTCGAAACTCTCGCATTAATGGTTTGGGAAGGGTATGGACACTACATTCGATAGGATCATCTCGTTTTCCTCCTCGAGCAGCAAGCTTGGGTTCCAAAAGAGTAGAAGATGGAGTCATTCTTTTTCAGAACAGTTGCACCAACACCAACAAAAAGACCAAATTGTATGGAATGACAAAATTCGTCGTGGCGCATTTTCTGTAGCAGGTCTGCAGTGTGCAGTGCTTCGTCGTTTACCGGTACGTTTTACGCTTTCTCACATCAGTTTGGCACGTGGTGGAACGTGGAACGTGACTTTGACTCATGACTCATGATGACGTTGCACTCCCGCATTCGATCCACCTGGATGACGATGAGAAAGACCGATTTCAGATTTCACCTTCATTCTCGAGATTCACCCTCTTGTTGATTCATCCTATCCAGAAATCTAGAATTGTATCAAGAGTCGCAAAAAGCAGACGGAACTATGAAAAGCCACGAGTTTATTTTGGTCATGGCAATGATGATGCTATTGAACCTTTCCAACTTGGCAACTGCGTTTGTTGCTCCAAGTGCAACGACCAACATCAACCACAAGGTTCCTTTTGTGTCACGATTCGATTCTACAACAACAACTACTTCTACTACTACAACGAGTCTTTGGGTGAAACGAACCGCACGCAAGATTGCCGAGAATGAAGTTCAAAATAAAAAAATTTCCAACGAACGACGTCGAAAATTGGGTATTGCCGATGATGAAGACGAGTACGATTTGGATATTGCCTTGGACAATTCGACCGATCCATTCATTACCAAAGTAATTGCCGGCTCTTTAATTTTGACAATTCTAGCACTCTTGGTGGCTGGTATCATTGTGCCTGCCACAACGGACTATGGCGATGGTGTTTGCAACACATTATTGACGGGTGGAAGATGTTAGTGGACGGTAGACCAATGGCCAGATTATAAGGCAGGCGTTTCTTGACTCGACAATTCTATAAAAATTCTAATTTTATTCTAGTCCACAAACATCAAAATTCGTCAAAGCACCTCCCAACAATGTGCTCGTCTTTATTTTTTGTCGTCGCTCCAGAAACGTGTCGTAGCCTTCCATGGAATTTAATTGAGTGCTGGTCATTGGATTGCCATGTAAGTTCAAATCAATAATGGGTGTATCTTCAAATAAGGATTTGGGAAGTGGTTGTGGATTCTTGTCGGACCAAATGGTGGAATGTACGGAAATGTGGTTGCTCTTCAAGGACAATACCTTTAAGTTTTTCAGACTTCCAATGGCATCGGGAAGGCTGACAATGACATTCTGATCCAGATTCAACTCGGTGAGTGCCACAAGATTGGATATTTCCATGGGAAGGGCTGCCAGTTGATTGGAGGAAAGATCCAACTTTTCTAATTTCACCAAGTGGACGGATAAAATGGGTCGGGGAACACTGGAAAGGAAATTGTCATTGACTTTGAGTTGTTTCAGACTGGATGGTAATTCGGGCGGAAAAGGGTCCGAGGAGGCATTGGGACCTGTCACAACAATATGTTTTCCCAACAAGTTTCCACCGACCGAAAGATTTTGGAGTTTGGATAGTTTGGCAATCGGCATTAATGATCCGGCCGGTAGTCGATTCCGATCAAGATTCAAGGATTTCAAATGTATCAAACCAGCAATTCTGGGATCCAATCGAACCAACGAGTTTTTGGAAAGATCCAAGGTTTTGAGATTCTGAATTCTTCATTCGAGAAAAAGGCGAGAATGCAACAATGGTCAGTGCGACTTGGCGCATTGCACCAGCCAAAAAAATCTTTTTCTTGGTTGTCGTGGTCGGATCACTCACTCAAAAACCCGGTCAGGGCATTCTTCCAGTTGATGTTCACTCAAGGATAAGACTCCTGTCTTGCCTGCATTTTCAAGTTTCTTGAGAGAACAAAAATGTGAAGCCACAGGAACGAGCATCGTTGAGACGTTATTGTTTGAAAATTCATGACCCAACTACGCAATTACTTACTTGAGCGATGATTTGTTTTCCAGTCTTGTTCTTTGGTTGAGTATTTCCCATCTTTCAGCGATTCGAAGAATCTCCCTTTGTATTGGAAGACTGGTTTGGATTTGTCTTTGATGACAACGAATGGTGTCAAATGGCGAAGGCAGAAAACTCTCTGGAATATGCGCAATCATTCATCCATTCCGACACGCGACTGGCGGGCGCGATAAACGGTGCATGATTCTTGCACTCGAAGTAATCGTAGCAGGTACAATGAGTAGCTGGATTTTTGTTGTTGCACAAATCTTCCAATGGAAACGACCAAAATGTCGGCACTGGCAGCAGGCATTAGCTCGGTAGAAGAAGAAGAAGGAATGGAGAATGGTAGCAAGGAACGTATTATCCAATCTATTTATGATCATTTGTTGAGGTCAGTGGTGGTGGGATATGCCAGCAATATGCATGAAATGATCAAGACAGGAAGTATTTCCGCGACTGAGATTCAAACGCCATCCTCTCGTCAAGAAATCTTCCCATCTCTCTATCAAACAAAAAATTCTGAAGAAATCCAATCGGAATTGGATAGGTATGCTACCGAAATTCCCAATCGTCAGTCCTCCCGAAAACGCAAGCTCCGGCAGACACCTCCTCTAGCAGCCCATCATGGCACCGATGTGGATCCATTTGATGAGGAGCACAAAGACGAAGAAAAGGACGATGATAATGACGACGATGATGATGAAGACTTTAAGGTAGAAAATCCAGACGATGAGGATGGTGATAACTATGATACTGCCGGAACCAAGACGAAAATCAAGGCACCGGACACGCCCACAGCAGCAACGACCACCACCAATCCATCACACGAGCAACCACCTCCTGGCGTAGATATTTGGGGAAGAATTCCACCCAAGGAACCAAAACATCCAGTAGAATGCGCCTTGTGTGGTCGGCATGTCAGCACAACGCGCTTTGCATCGCATCTAGAAAAGTGCATGGGGTTGTCGACACGACCAGGAATTCCTAATCGATCAGTGAGCGCCCAAGGTTCTCTAAAATAAAAACGCTAGCGATTGATGAGAGTGATGAGATTATTTATAATTCGAATGGTAAACTCCTTAAACTTCTACTATATCAACTTGTCGATTGTTTTGTACTACAAGTACTGAAAGAAGGATATCGCGACATCTTTTGGGAGGATTTCGCTCAATACATGAACGAGGCGGCGATTCTGAACCTTTGTTCCCTGGACATTGCAACTATAGATGCGCGTGAGCGATCATTTGAGCGAGTTGTGATTGCCCGTCTCGTGCCAGATGGTTTATCAACAACCGATTTCCAGAAAATATTGACAGATGCCAATGTCCCTATCGGAATTAATAAGATGGTGAATGGTGCACTACAGGGACGTTATGAAGTGATACAAATCCGTGGTCACAATTATCCCAGCCAAAACTAATTCAAAAGATAATCCTGGTGTACTTGAGTCCAAAGGCTGAGACAACAATGGCATGGAAGGTGCAAATTTGTGGAAGGGCACCTTCTGTGCGCTCTACGTATAGCAAGCTGTTCTACTCTATCCGTGATTTTGGTGCTCTCCAAGATTTACAATGGAATTTTTAGTGCCACCAACAGGTTACTTGTTATATGTTGTGTACCTAATTTAAATATTCGAAAATACTACAGGTAGCTCACAGTCAGATTTACTCATTATGTGACCGACGACTCTGGGCGAGTCCCGTGTTCGCAAGGTATCTTATAGGGCAGTCACGAGCTTGTCCCCGTTATCGCGATGACCCATTTTATTTTTGCGACACCAAAATTTGCCGAATTCTAGCACAAAATTTCTGTTACCATGAGCAATATGGGACACCAAAATGGTGTTTACCACTCCCTGCAAGGTGAAATCGTTCTGGAGTCTCACGAATCCTCCCGATAGTCCTTGTGAAACCATTGGGAGCGTCTCGAGTGAAATTTCTACGAAACGCTTGGTATTGAAAGAAAGTCAATCGGAGAAGGAAGGATGGCCAACGCCGGTTGGGTGCTTTGAGGATGTCCTATTCGACGACAATGTCGGAATGGAGTTCCATGGTCTATACACGATATGGAGAGGTTGTTTGGGATGTGCTGGTGCTCTCGATATTCTTGCATGTCTCGTCCCCTTGATTGTCCATCGTTCCAGGTACAGCACTCATAAAAACAACTTTTCTCGAAGCTTCGACGAATGTACCTTGCCCCACGCAGTCGTGGATCTTTCCACGGTTCTGGAATATCACAGTGCTACGATCAACTTTATCTTTTCTTTCATGTGGTTCTTGGATGCCTTTGTTGTCGCCCAAACACGTCGTGCCAAGGTTTTGTTACAAGAAGAAAAAGACTATTGTCTCGGATGCCTTGATGAATCCTCTTCGCAGCCCATGGAAAAAAAGAAATTGTGGCAAACTGCCAGATTTGAGTATTATAGAAGTATCTTCCTACAACTTTTGCTTCTTCCCGTGGGGTTTTACTATCTTCTTTTCTACGCGTTGGATCATCGGATAAGAGGTAGCCTGTCCGACCATGTTGATACGATCTACCAGTCTATCGCTTCACCCATGGTGCACTGGCACCATCAAGACAACTACCGGCACGAAGAAAGGTCCATCAACACCAACTTTAGCGTCTTGTACTCAATCATTCATTTTGTTTACTGGAAAGTCTCCGGGTCCACCACACGAGCGATTCAAGCCAAGTGGAGTACCTGTCTACGAAAAGTCGGACCAACCGCCCTGTGGGAAGTGTTTCGACGAGCCATCACCAACCCACGTCAATTACAACTCGATATAATCCATGTCCAAGCTGTCATTCGTTGGATCAAATACCTAACACCTTTGATTGGAACGTTCAACAAGTTGAAAGCCAATGCCGAGGATATGGCCTTCAAGTATCGCCAAAGGAGACGAGCGAAGAAACAAAAACGAATACGGCAATTACTCTGGGCAAGATATCATGTCCCTCTCCGCAAAAAGGACGCGGCTAGAATCATCCAACGCGTCGTTCGCGCCTACCAAATTCGCCAGGCAGAACATGCCATGAATGTTTTCCATTACAAGCAAAAATGTCTAGCCACCATCAAAGTCCAACGGGCGTTGCGCAATGCACTCAAACGAGCACGGAAACGACTGAAAGATAAGAAAAAGGAATTGATGATATTGCGTGAGAAAAGCAAGCACGGACGTCATGCTCTGGATACTCAAGAAAAGCGACGATTCTACCAGCTACAAGACGAGCTGGCCCAAGAGGCACAAAAAATGATCAATCAGAGATTACTCCTCCGACCCAATACAAGATTTTCAGTCGTATGGAAGGCTATATTTATCATTTGTATTGTCGTCGAAATGGCACAGCTGATATCCAAGCCATCGCTGGATAGTTATCGGAGGCACAGCAAAGGCAAATCCATGACCATGCCCGAATTCATTGCCATTTCTTTCACACCCACGAGGGCTTCTCATCGTCCCGAATGCAATCAACAGGAGAGGCATGGGCTTTTTAGGAACATTAAGATCTTTCGCAAGAAAGAAAAGCATGATCAAAGACCGTCTGGAAACGACGTGGTACCCTGGTACTGCCAACAACCTGGGATGGCGATCCAAGAGGCTTACAGTGATGCAATATCACTGTTGCTCGTTCCAGCGGTGGTATCCGATTGGCCAGATTGTCGAGTTGTCAAGCACATACTATGGAAAAGAAAGTTGCCCTTCTCGAAACGATGGTATTGCTACGAACCCTACAAAACTGCCCACAAGTTTTATCGGAGAATATTCAATTTTCTTTTGGAAGAGTTTCTACTCTTGGTCAGCATTGTCTGCTTTCTGGATGTTTTTGTCTCGTTCTTCACTGGGGAGATTGACGAGATGACTGGAGAACTCTTGCCCAAGCCTTTTGTTGCACGATGGATTATGCCGGGCCTTTTACTTCAATTGCTGGTCAACCCAGAGCTCGGCGATCTCGCCAGGTTTCTTGGCAAGTCTATGGATGTGGCCATTAACATTGGGCTTGAAAGAGTGCTTCGTTGGAGTGTGGCAACAATCTTTCCTTTGGCCTACATTGTCGCCACAGTTATCATTAAACACTTTTGGATACCTTTGGTACAGTATGAGAATCAGCTAAGGAGTTTCGTCGACGAGATTCTGTGAAAAAGTTAACATGGGGCACAGTTCACGTCTCATCCAGATTGCTAGAATATGCCGTTCTAGTATTACCCTTCCCTAGATTTTGCCATTAGATCTTACAGATAATTACGTGAGTTGGATTTCCTGTATCGGTCTGTGTCCTCCCGCTTTTCTCTTTCGTTGGAATGCTCTCATTTCTTTCATATCGTAGAATGATTCGTCAGACATGATATTATTTTTGCGCTTGTCAGGAAATATGACTCGGTAGAGACCACAGAGTGGTATCATTAGTAGACTTATGGCCAAGATAGCCCCCACGATTCTAATCAAGATCCTTTTGATCTTTTTGAGTCGTGCCTTTCGTTCTGCCTTGAAGGCAGCAGCAGAGTGTTTGACATTTGATTTTTTGGCCGCTTTTGGAGCTGGAGTTTTTTCTTTGGGTTTCTTAGGGACAGACGTAGTAACTCCTGGAGGCAGCTTGTCGCCATATTTCTCAACCGCTGAAGGGGGTATGTACCCTTGATAGCCTTCATAGTGAAGGTCACTGTTGCTGTCCTTGCCATGTTTTTTAGTCTTTTTCTTTTTATCTACCGCCATGTCATGCTCAGTTTCATCGTCATCACTGGTTTGGGTGCCGTCAGTCGCCTCTTCATGCAATGCTTTCATGTCAGCAAACCATGGCTTTATTACTTTTATTGTCGCGTTGTGAGGACACGGCCAAGCCAGGGATGCATATTGCAACCAGTAGAGAGTATCTCGCATCTGGGTTGTGGTAGGCTGGTAATTGTGCTTATGGAGCCGATCCAAATCAAGCATTACATTCGGCAAGTTGTACTCATGAGTATAGAGTTTGTATGGTTTGTTCTTATCACCCGCAATTTCAAAACGTCCTGCTAGGAGGTAGTCGGGGTAAAGATGTTTGTGATTCAACGAACGGGTATTCATACTAATATTCATGCGTCGAACAACCCATTCGGGAACCTCGCCAATATACACAACGGATTCCATGTAAGGAACAATGGCAACAATATCGTCGACAGTCATCTCATCATTCTTCCGTCCTGACCCTCGCGCGTCATAACGGAAATTACTGGATGAAATGATCATGGCACAATCGGCCTTTCGATCAAAGACTTGCGATGGAGCAACGTGTTCAATCCAAAGTTTGTAGAGGGAGTCTGGGGCGTGAATCGAACGGTTCATAAAGAAATCTCTGGGAGGACACCCCACAACTTGGTTCAACCCAAGTTTCTGTCGGGTGTCCCTGATTTGTTCCGAGAGTGCATTCCCTTCTTCGGTCCAAAGGTTATCGACGGAAGCAGCATTGGTCAATACCTTTGTACTGGCATTCAAAAACTCAAATTGAAAGAGTCCAAACGATTCTCCCAGTTTGGCCGGTTCCGCCGTTCGAAGGGTTGGTATCGACACAAATCCAATGGTATCCAAATTCCCTCCGGCCTCCATGGCGTGACCCCAAAAATCTTTGCCAATTTTGCGTTCTTTTCGACGGTGGGAATGACCCGTCAAGAATTGAACCGGCATGCGTTCCTTGGTATGCTCTCGAATCTTGGATAGAATAAGGTCAATCAAGGGATCATCATTGTCCATATGAGCCAAGACACAAATGGCATCATAGTCATTTTCTCGCAAGGCAACACGGAACCAATCTTCCTCCAACACTTCTTGTACTCGTGATATTTGTAACAGATGACTGGGAGTGAGTAAATTGTATAAAAATCCAAATACCAAGAGTGTATTGTTGTTGCCGTGTAAAAGTCGATACCGTGACCCTCCAAAGGGTTCCATTGTCTTGGCAAGTAAGGTATTAGAGGTAACAAAGGCTTCTCCAAAATGTGGAACCATTTCCTTTTGCATCAATTTGACAATGCCACTTTTGTAGGATTCATGATTTCCCAAATTAATAGCATCCCATGGCATTTGTTTCAATAATGGGACGAGCATGGTTGCATTGCCATCCATGGCCAAGCCGGTCCCATGAACCCAATCCCCATTCATAAAGAACCATAAATCTGAACCTTGCTCATTACAATATTCCTTGATGTGTTTATAAAAGGACAGAACTTGTCCATAATCTGCATCACGATCGGGTTCATGAGGATGTCCAGCGATGAAAGAATGGACATCAGTTACCACCAGAATGTTGATATCACCAAAGGGTAATTGGGGAGCCGACGCCGCTGCGGCTATTGCTGTGGTGGTGGTGAAAATTGTAGCATGTAGAAACGCGAATGAGAGTGCCGTGATGGCACTCCAAACACGATGAATACTGGTAATCATGAGTAATTACAGCAAAGTCTATCAAGTTTAGTTCCTTTGTGGATATAATGTGTTGTATCAAAAATTGCGATTCTGTTTTGACGAAGTCGTAATCGTTGACTTGTGTGTTTCATTGCGTATTTCTGTATTTCTGAATCCCGGTCATTGGCATGAATGACCTACCGGTTCATGACGTACCGTTCCTGCGTACCAGGGTTTATACCATGTGCCTTGACCATACCGGTACCTGGTACTACCGGTACGCGTCATTGATAATGATTTGGCAAATCGCAAGAAGTCAAAACTACCGTTCTAACGTTAGTACCTTACTATGCGTACTATCTACGGTAGTAGTAGCAGGAGCCAATGATATACTATTACATGTAGTAGTTGCTTGGTTCACTGCGAGAGAAATTGTCAATGAGCTAGGACAGTCGGCCGGGATTCCTAGGTCGGACTACTGGCCTGTGTAGAATGGGGCATAGAACAAGCCACCATGAGATTTGGCCTTGCTTATGGTGGATTGTATGTCGATATTTTTCAAAGGTAGACGCTGGTTACTATAATTTTGAAAATGGGTAACTGAGAATCCTAAAATAGAAATAGGACACCGTAGTACTTTTGTCCAACCGACCACTAGCACATTACGGGGAGCACTACAGCAGCCCTTCTGTAAAAGGAAAGTTTGTTAGTCGACTTTGATGGTTCCAAAAATCTTGCGCACGAACCACAAGGAGGTCAAGGAACCAATAGTACCAGTGACCAACAACATGGCGGCACAAATCAAGGCCATGTATCCAAAGTACAAAAGGTAGGTCATGAGCATGCGCGAAGCTTCCAACGACTTGAACCAGAAAATACTGTAGATAAAAGTGTAAAGTGCGGTCGATCCGGGGGCGAAAAAGGAGAACCACCACCAACGGTGGTTCTCTGCACAGAGTTGGTAGTAGACCAACAAAACGGTGACTTCGGCGCAGGTGACAACGAGAATAATGTAAACAATGAGCGTAAAGCCAAAGACGTAGTAGTATTGGTCCATCCATAGACTGGTCATGATGAAAAATAGTTCGACGTAGGCCGCAGCGAAAGGAACAATACCGGCGACCAACATTCCAACAGTGGGATGAAGGAGTGGTTGTGGTGGAGGGATGGCCCTGGCAATGGTCGAGGTGACAGTCGGAAACTCAATGGATTCTTCCTTGTATCCAAAGTAGGCTCCCAGAAAGACGAGCGGGATGGAGACACAGCACCACATGGCAGCGACAATAATGACATCCAAAAAGGGTGCCGATGCTGCGGAATGCATGAACCAGAGGGCGATGTTGAAGAAGAGGAAGAGGGCAAAGGCAACACCTGGGAACAAGAGAGCAGTGACAATAGTGCAGAGTTGCCAAAGACGTCCCTTGAAGGCCTTGTAGAGACGGCTGGAGACGTATCCGGCGACGATTCCTGACAACATGTAAAAGACCAAAATGGCATTCATGAGGGATCCTCGGCGAGCGGGACTCAAGAAACCGATGGCGGAAAAGAGAATTACAAAGAGAATGGTGATTGAGAGCTGGACACCACCTCCAATGCAAACACAGTACATCATGGGCATGTTGGAGGGTGGGCGGAAGACATCGGCATGGACCAACTTCCATCCACTCTCGTCCATATCTTCATCCTTTTCTTCATCGGCAAGAGCTGCGAGGGCATTGTAGGCTGCAATATCCCTGCGCAGATTGCGAACCAAGATGGAAATGACGAGAAGACTCAAAAAGAGGACTACCAAGATAGAGTTGGTGATGGAATACCAGTGAACTTGCGCGGGAACCAAGTGATCTTCAGAGAGATAGATATCCCATCGCGAGGACCAAGCAACGTCACTCTTCTGCCAGATAACGTCGTAGGTGAACAAGATCTTGGAATCTGGCTCGACAACCTGGTTCTTGGTAATACGCGAGCGCTGCATGTGCACGTTCGCATCGCAGGTGGCCAAAGGCTTGGTCAGTCCTTCCTTGCTCTCTCCGTCCCATTGAAAACCTCCTTGGAACTCATGAGCGATACTCATGGGCTCGACAGCAAAGGCGACAACACGGTAAGCCTCCACCTCCGGATCGAACTGGTGGTAGTCGATAATGATGTTGACGTGGTTGAAAATGTAGGGAAGCTTGGTTTGCTTGTCAAGAAAGCCGATTGGGAATCCTCCGGCATAGTGCAATTGTCGTTCTCCTGTGTCTTTCCTCAATCCAACCGCTGCTGAGGGAAGGTTGTCAATGATCCAGTTGTTGTGGTATCCATACTTGATGTGGAGCCGCATCTTGGCGGCATCTACCTTGGACATGGTGACTTGGCAGAGTTTCTGACAGTAGGATTCCGTGAGCATGCTGAGCTGGTAAGGACTGCTTTGGATTTTGTTTCCCGTCAAGAACTCTCCCAAGTTCTCAGATGCCATCTTGGGGCCACCTTCCGGCTGACAGAAGGGGAGGCGGTAGTAATCCTTCGGGATTTGCGTGTGGATGGAAGTCATTGCGTTCACCTTCATGGGAACATCATCGCCCTTTCTGAACTCTTGGGGCTGCACACCGGGAATGTAAAACCCATTGGCAGCCGCCAGTAAGGCAGCTGTGGTAACGAAACGAAGCATTGCTGTCCACATGGTCAACAATTGTGCAAAAGGTTGTTTGTTCGTATAGGATGGAAAGCCCAACGTCCAAATCTACGGGTTGTAGTGAGAGTCGACGGTTAAAACAAAAGACCGCGGCTGGTCACCTCATCCCCGGCATCCCACGGCCTAGAGTACCGGCAGTTGGTAGGTAAATTGTGCACCTATTGTCTACCTAGTGCAGGCACCAGGTACCGGGAAAAAGCCCGATGTGACAAGCAGGATTTGAATCGGTAAAAAAAGGAAAAAACGCATCTGGTTCTACCTGGGAATCAAGTACTGTTGCTACGAGGTGCTCCAATTCTCGTTACGGAAAAAAATTCGCATCAAAATGCACGATCTGACTTTGACTCAGACGACTTCGCATAGGTCCGTTTTGGCGCGAACGCATGTCCTTGGAGGCGGCAGCCAATATAGAGAGGCATTGGAACCAGCTGCTGTACAAGGTACATGCACCGCAACAACAGCAGCTCCTGAATAGATGAACCCACTTTCTCTTTATTTTTTACAACATAATCTGTTGCAGTTCCAACCATGAGTAACAATCCGAATGAACCCACTCCCAAGCGTCGCCGTACTATTGCGGCAGAGGACGACGATGGCGATGACGACAACAACGATAATAACATCAATGACAATGATGATGATGACGACAATGACGATCGGACTGGTACTCGGGATCCATCCCGGGCGAATCGCATTGCTCGTTTACAACGTCGTGCGGCAGAACGACGAAGACAACGAGAATTACAAGAAGAATTGGCGGATTTGGTCCAAGCTGAAGATTTCCAACCCGTCGACAAGGCTGACAATGATGCCGCCAGTGATGAGGATATCGAAGAAGATCAAGACTATGATTACACCAATGGTGATAATAATAATGCTGACGACGACATTGGTGGTAACGACGAGGAGGAAGAAGAAGAGGGAGAAGACTTGTTAGAAAATGCCGAACGCGATTATCAACGAATCGAGGCGCTGGATAATTATGGAACGGAAGGAATTGACGATCGTGATTACGAGGCTATGGATTTGGAACAACGGCGTGCTGCCGAAGCTGAACTCACAATTCGGGATCGTCAAGCTGGTCGGCGTAGTGAGGGACTCTACGATATGGCATTGGCCTTGGAAACAGAAGAAGACGATGAGGCACGCCAAGCACGTCGAGGACTCTTTCGAGGTGTTGATCAAACGCAGCAAGATCAACAAGAAGATGACGAAACCGACGAAGAAGACCTGGATGGTTTGGACCCCATCAACATTGAAGCATTTGATGTGCCTCTGCGAGAGTGGATTGCTCAAGATCGAACAAGAAAGGAAATTCAACGCAGATTTCGAGCCTTTCTTCGACATTTCAATCATGAGGAAGACCTACTGGAACGACGACGACGAGGTAACGGTATCTATGAACAAAAGATCCGGGCCATGTGCGCTGCCAACTTGTCCTCCTTGCAAGTTTCCTACATGCACTTGATGAATGCGGAACCCTCCTTGGCCATTTGGCTGGATCAGGCCCCCAAAGACATGTTGGATGTATTGAATGAAGCAGCAACCCGTCATACACTCATGTTGTTCCCCTCGTACAATGCCATCAAGAAGGAAATTCATGTTCGAATTACCGACATGCCAATTTTGGACTCACTCCGCGATTTGCGACGAGAGCACTTGGACTCGTTGGTCAAGGTCTATGGCGTGGTGACTCGGCGCAGTTCGGTGTATCCTCAACTTCAACTAGCCTACTATCGTTGCTCTTCTTGCAAGACAGCACAAGGACCCTTTCGCGTTGAAGGATACGGACAAAGTGCTGCTGCAGCCTATGCTCCCGACGAATGTCCTCGATGTGACGGTACAGTCTCGTTCAAGTTGGATGCGGCCATGTCGCAATATACAAACTACCAACGAGTCAACCTGCAAGAGACACCAGGATCTGTCCCTCCTGGTCGTGTCCCACGCACCAAAGAAGTACTCTTGACGAATGATCTTATTGATATTGCTCGTCCTGGTGAGGAAGTGGAAGTTACGGCCATTTACGAACACGTGTATGATGCTGGCTTGACCCTGAAATCTGGATTCCCAGTCTTCTCCACGTACCTGACTGCCAACCACGTGCGCAAACGGGAAGATGCCTCGAGTGCCTCGAATCTATCCGAAGCCGATGTCCGCAGGATTCTCGACCTGTCCAAGGATCCTCGAATCGCCGATCGTATCGTACAAAGTATTGCACCAAGTATCTTTGGACATGATATTTGCAAAATGGCATTGGCTATGAGTTTATTTGGTGGAGTTCCCAAGAATATCAATGACAAACATCGTATCCGTGGAGATGTCAATGTGCTCTTGTTGGGCGATCCGGGGACTGCTAAGAGTCAATTGCTCAAATATGCTGAAATCACCGCCCCCCGAGCAGTTTACAGTACTGGCAAGGGGGCCAGTGCTGTGGGTCTCACGGCTGGGGTGCACAAGGATCCCATTACAAAAGAATGGACGCTGGAGGGAGGGGCCTTGGTCTTGGCCGATAAAGGAGTTGCCTTGATTGATGAGTTTGACAAGAGTAAGTTTATGATCGCCGGAACGGTCGAAATTACCCCCCAATATACCACTTACATAACTATTTCGCCATTTTGTTTGGATGGCAGTGAACGAACAAGATCGTACTTCAATTCATGAAGCCATGGAACAACAGTCGATCAGTGTTTCCAAGGCGGGTATCGTCACATCATTACAGGCACGCTGCTCTGTCATTGCGGCTGCCAACCCCATTGGAGGACGGTATGATAGTTCCAATACATTGGCAGACAATGTCGAACTCACTGATCCAATCCTTCAACGATTCGATATCTTGTGTGTCCTACAAGATACCGTCGACCCCGTCTCCGACGAACGACTTGCCAAATTTGTCACGTCCAGTCATATGAAAGCAATTCCCACCCGAGACATTGTCAATCGTACTGTGGAATTGTCCAATGACACTACCACCTCCAATCGACCAGAAATTATTGATCAAGAACTTCTTCGCAAATACATTCAATACGCAAGAACCAATGTCCGGCCTGATTTGCGCAATAATGCCTTTGATCAAGAAAAGGTGGCCTCACTCTATGTAGCACTCCGTCGAGAATCCGCCAATTCCGGTGGTGTCCCCATTGCTGTACGTCATGTCGAATCGATGATGCGCATGTCCGAAGCTCATGCCAAGATGCATCTGCGGGATCATGTTCGAGATGATGATATGGACATGGCCATTAAAATGATGTTGGAAAGCTTTATTGTGGCCCAAAAATTCAGTGTCCGGCGGGCCCTCCGTCGCAGCTTTGCCAAATTTATCACGAGTGGCGAAGATCGGGCTCATTTACTCTTGCATATCTTGCAAGATATGATGCGCAAGGAACAAATGTATCAAGTGATTCGGTTACGACAAAAAAATCTCTCCGAAGACTTGTTGGAAACCTTGGAAGTTTCGTTGGAAGAACTCCAAGATCGAGCCCGGGAACGACGAATCTATGACGTCTTGGAGTTTTGCCACGGAACGACCTTTCAAGAAGCTGGATACTATTTGGATGAGAGTCGAGGGGTAATTGCCAGAAGTCTCATTCATCAACAATAAAAGCAATTTACTGCAAAGCAACTAGGGTTCTAATTAGACACACTGTGACTGTGTTCACTGTCAACTATGATGCTACCAGCAGGAACATTAACTGTACAGTTTCAACGTCGCACACGATAAACCTAGACAAAAAATCTCCTATGCTAATTTTTTGGGCAATCTACGGTATTCACAATCAGTTGTATTCCTAGCTTGTAATTGCCGACGATGGAAGTCCATATTCGTCCACCTTTCCCCCGGGCAGTTCAGTTGGTGTATTGGGCAAGGCAGGGGTTTGCAAGTAACTGGGAGTCGCATCAGTACCGACAGCTTCCGCCTCTTGTTCAAATTCATCTTCTAGCATGTCAAGTTCGGCTTCCAAATCTCCTTCATCCAAACCTTCTGGAGTGGCAAAGTTTCTACCCAAGGCTTCATTGATTTCATTAAAGTCATCCATCATTTCGGCCATGTCATCTACCAAGTCATCAATATCATCCACATTAAGTTCTTTTTTCATGACCGTCTTGAGTTGGGTACTGGCTGACTTCATGGCAGCTACAGTTTGTACATTGGCCTTGGCCGATTCAATTCCAAATGATGCTTGATCGATATTGAATTGTTGTCCAGCCATGACATCCCGTTGTTGTTCGTACATGCGTTTTCGCTTCAAGACTTCCATGGCACGCTTTTGAAGGGACTTTTTGGCAGCAGGACTGGTCGACTTTTTGATCTTGTCCTTGTAGCCCCGTAGTTCATTCTCCAAGGACAAAATCTTCTTGTCCATATCCTCCAGGCGACCACCCAGACCAGAAGAGGCCTCATCCAAGGTTGGTGCTGGAGCTGCCTGTTTCTTTTTTCCAAACACTCGATTCATACTTGGGATCAATTGCCGTCGTCGTCGTCGACTTTGCAGAGAGCTTGTTGCTTTCAAACAGTTGAATTACCTCGACCGTGACCCAAGTGTTTGCGCAACACAAGTCGTTGTTGTTCGGAAAACGCGCGCCGGCCTTCTAATGTAGGATTGAATCCCGCGGAACGGTTGGCGATCTCGTAGATACACTACCAACGTCACAAGGTAGGATGACAATTTGATCCTCCTTTTGGAAAAAACTGAAAGGTCCCAGTTTGGAATGACTATTCCACCACCAAGTGCAGATCACTTGATTGAAACACAGATGTAATGAACAAGCTTCTTTTGTTCGTGATTATCCGTATCAGGTTTTTGCTGTTGCTGGTGCAGTACTCTGGGACCGAAGCACTGGTCCATGGCGAGCCATATTTACCTTGGGGAGACATTAACCTTTTGGTGGTAACGGACGATCATTCGTGGGTGGCCGGCCATGGTCGGAAACAACCAACTCTCAATGTCGACTATGGTGATGTCTTGTCCTTTTATCAAAATCTCAAGGCACACTGCGATGATACCGGCCAAGACCTTTACTTTGTCATGAATGGAGACTGGATTGATGGAACTGGTTTATCATTGAACGGTGAAGCATCTTATTTGGTCCCATTGATTCAGAAAATGCCATTTGATGTCGTCAATACTGGAAATCATGAATGTAAGTGAAAGGTGAAGGACTAGTGGATGAATGCATGAATTTTTTGGAACCTAAAAACGATTCTAGTATACAAATCTGAGGTCATCGACCACATGCTTCAACCTGGTGGATTCATTGATTGGTGGGGCAACCGACACTTGGCATCCAACATTGTAGTCACAGCCACCAATGAACCGCTAAGCAATCGATATATAATATTGGAGGGGAAGAACTCTAGGGTTTTAGTGTTTGGATTCATCTTTCATTTGAAAAACCCGTCTCCCAAGGTAGTGGTCTTGGATCCCAAGGAAGTGGTAGAGGAACAGTGGTTTCGAAAAGTGCTCGTGGAAAATGTGTACGATGCAGTTCTAGTAATGGCACACATGGGTACCGATGATGAAGCCATCGATATTATCCAACACGGGATTCGAATTGTTATTGGCGACGCAGTGCCCATTCAATTTGTGGCAGGGCATACGCACAAGCGAAGGTATGCTCAGGTGGATGACTTGAGTACGGCAGTGGAAGCGGGACGCTACTTGGACACTATAGGTTTCATTTCGTTTCCAACTGCAACGTCAGTCCAGATGTTAGACACCAATTCCACTGCGATAGATCTCTTTCAGCACGTGTTTCTGGACGCGAATACTCAAGTCTTGGGGAACATTCTGAACACTGGCGAACCATTGGCTACTTCGGACGGACAAGAACTACAAAATTTTATCAGCACAACCGAAATCAAGCTTGGTTTGAACACAATTATTGGATGCTCTCCGAACGATTACTTTATCAATCGAAGCCTCGAGGAAAAGGATTCATTGTGGGCTCTATATCGCGACTTTGTTGTGCCAACCATGCTGGACGTCGACACCGATACCAACCGCGCAATCCTTCTTTCTCAGGGTAGTTGGCGGTACGACCTGTTCGCAGGAGAGAACGCACAGGGGGATATTATAGCAGTCTCGCCCTTCAATGAACATACATATAGCATCGGGAAGATGCCATGTGAGTTGATTCTCTCTCTCAACGACATGTTGAACAACAATACGGCAGTAAATTTCTATGAAACCCTTCCTGCCTACATCCTTGCAGGTACTGTGGTCAGCGGAGAGGAGTGTGAGCTTTATACACACCACTTTGAATTGCAAGCCATTTTGAATGGTCTGGCAATCCTTCAACCTGCTGATGTGCGCACCGTGACGATGACTAATCTAACTTCGACTACGATTTGGACAAAATTTATACAGGAAGAATGGCCCTGCGAAGGAAAAAAATGGAATCATGCACCATGGTCTAATGGTCACAAAATCACCAAAGAGAAAACGTCAACAAATGGGAATATGTTAACTATTGCAATACCTTTGTCAGTGGCTTGTTTGCTGATAATTGGTGGAATCTTTGTTGCACGCTCGCAATCGTCACCCAATTTGAGAGGAGATTTCTCTCATATTGGCAAGGTTCCAAGGGACGAGGAGATGAATGGTTGCAGTGATGATTTCGATGTCGAAGCCAAGCTTGTCTAGAATGAACGGAAGCGAAGCATAGATTCGCAGGCAAGCGAACAGATTCCCATTTCACAAGTTCGTGTAGTGTCCACATCCAGATTCGCATTTGGCAGAATATGACCACGTACGACAAATTTGGCTTCAGAGTTAACGTTCAGCGATATATCTACAATGTACTGTGCAATTTGTGCATTTAAGCCCCTGTCGAGAAGTCACAGTTCTGAAGGTAATTGATTGGAGGAAGAAATTAGAATTTTCGCACGACTTTGTTTAGTCCAATCAAATCCTGACGCGACATCAATTTTGCTCCATTTGGAACTCCTAACTCCTTACCTTCGCCCGATCTTGCTGATTCCCGCCACCCTGGCGAACTGGCAGCCCGAAATTCTTTGTTTATAACGTTTCTGTTCGGTACGGCGTCATGCGTAGAGTTCTCGTATGGCTGGTACGTCAGGGGCAGAACTGGCGACGAGGAGAAAAAAATTCTGAAGTTGTCACAAAACCGAGACACTCTATTTTTTTGACATGCACAACTACCGACCAAGATCAAGCTCCGTTTCCAGCCAAGCTTCTGAAAACCCTGATGAACGCGATGGAAGCGAGAGAATCATTACCACTCCAAATTTACCGAGAAGTGTAACTTCGATCAAGCACAACTCTGTCGTGTCGGCCATGCTCACCTCGAACTCTCTCCGTGACTGCAACCAAGTCAACGACATGGTCACCAAGTGTCTCGTAGGGAAGGAAGAGTCATTCATGTGCAACACAGCCCATCGCTACCTCGCCAAGTGCACCAGTCGCGAAATGTGAAGCCTGGGTTTTCCAAAAGGCTAGGAATCGCCGGAACGGTCCCAACGCGCTCCATTCATGAACCAAGCATTCCCCCCAATTCCAACTTCACATTGCATGTCCTTGATTGTTGAGCTACTGAAATGCGAAATGGTCTAAAGCTTTTTTGAATTTGTGTCAGGTAATAGTAATTAGCAATCACATATATATTGACCAGGTCTGTGAAATAGTATTATTGGTGCACCGGACAGTTATACTAACTCTATAAATTTTAATAGATCTTGTGCGCGGCGCAAACCAGGATTGCCTAGAACACAAAAACTCTATATATTGACAGTGAAACGCAAAAACTACTCATTATGTGTTGGCAAAGACTGCGCGGCTTCTGGCTGCTTGGTATGTTCATCGATTATTTCATGTTCCTGAAAGATGGCACCACATCCTGCTGTTTCAGCTATTGCATCGCCAAACTGTTCAAACCATAGCTGAGGTGACGCCACAGTCATGCCATCTAGATTGAGAATGTCCGTTATCACATGCTGTGTACACATGACGGAGCTTCCAGGTGGTGTACCAGCACTGCGTGACCGCCTCGACCATCGGGACAGAAGTGACGCCGGCGAAGGTATGGAATTCCCCCTGCACTTGCTGACAAAATCCATACTGTCCAATGTGGCCAAAATTGCTGGGTGGTCATCAGGAAGGACCGATTGCTGGATCTAGAATGATAATGAGCAAATATATGAAGTAATGTGAGCGAGACATGAAACATATATGATGCATTTTCCAATCTCCATTCATAGGACTTACAAGGAGAGCTTCCTCCAAGGCGAACTCTGCTTCTTCCATTTTTCCTTGTTTGGACTTTACCGAACCCAAGTTGCATAGTGTTGATGCAATACTGAGCAAAGTACCTGTTGACACGGAAGTTGTTTTATTCTGGGTTTCTTCGGACAGGGTCCGCAAGCTACTGCGCTGAATGTCGAGCGCTTCCTCAAATACCTCGAGTGCCTCATTGTACCGGTGAAGTGCGTAGAATGTGCAACCAAGATTGTTGAGGATCTTGGCGCACTTGGGATGACGCGGTCCTAAATGGTTACGTCGAATATGAAGAGCCTCTTGAAACGTTGCGAGGGCATCTTCATAATTTTGTTTCTCCAAATACGCCACACCCAATTGCGCCAAACTGACTGCCACATCGGGATGATTGGGAGCCAAGGCAGCCTTGCGAACGGCCACTGCCTTTTTGCTAACTTCAATGGCCTTGTCAAACTTTTGATTCTTCATGTGCACCAATCCAAGATTATGAAGCGCCGTGCCTACGCGATACGACTGATTCCCATATCGCGCTTCTTGTCCTCTCAAAATCTCTTCAAATACTTCGGTAGCCTCAACATATTCCCCATGGGCTAAATGTTCCGCGGCCATGTCATGAATGGCTCGCAGATTATTCTCGGCTTGTAAAAAGACACATTCATCCAAGTCTACAGGAACAGAGGATCGTTTCGTTTTTGGTGAACTTTCATGGACACTACTGGTACTACCATCCTGGCTGTGTCGGGAATTGGATCTAAAAATCGTAGTGTCCACCGGTCGGTTGTAGGGTCGGGGAGGGGTCGCATCGCTGTTTCGCGAAGAAGAGTTGGAAACCACTGACACGCGGACCTTGCGTGACGAAACTTTGGATCGAGGAGTGCCAGACACACTGGCTCCGGAAGCAGGAGCTGCTTCAATCGATTGATCCAACGATTGGTGGTGGTCGATAGAGCATCTGCTGCGCC